>JAADXB010000007.1:0-55921 GCA_023337495.1 Pythium diclinum | reverse complement strand
TTTTTGTCATGTACTCCTATTCATTCCTCTATATTTAGGACAATTGTAGGATATATGAGTGCAACATTGGGAAATATTACGGATTCTTGTAGGACAAATAGGACATAATTGGACAGTTTTAGGACGGATAACCCGACACCGCAGGACGTGCAGTTCCATCTCGCGCGCGTGTACATGATGCTCGTGGCCTGCACCATGAGCGCGGCGCTGGGCTGCGGCTCCGTGCTGCTGCTGGCGCCGTCCGTGTTCCACGACGCGCAGAAGGGCAACATCCTTGGCTGGGTGAGCCTGCCGATCACCATCGGCCTCATGATCTGGTTCCTGTGCGAGTCCGTGGACCACTACTACCGCCGCTTCGTGCTGCTCATGGGCATCTGCGGGTCCATGGGTCTCAGTCTCGTGTCGCTGATCAACTTGGCGCTGGAAGTCGACCCGACGCTCATCATCACGGCCTTGTACGTGTCATTACCAGTGATTTTAGTGGGCCTTTGTCTCTGATGTTGGATACTGACGTTGGATTGTCTGACGTCCTTTCTAGTCTGCTGACGACCGTGGTGTTTGTGTGCTTCACGATGGCAGCGTTGCTGGCTGAGCGACGCGCGTTTCTCTTCCTCGGCGGCTTCGTGTCGTCGATGCTCATGATTCTGATCGTGCTCCAGTTCATCGTGTGGTTCACGGGCAACTCGGCGTTGAACGACTTCACTCTGGTACCGTACAGTACCCGCTGACACCCAGGGGCTCCTATTGAGCGAGGCTGACTGTGCTCTTTGTGGTTATGACGCTGTTTAGTACGCCGGCCTCGCCGTCTTCTGTCTCTACGTGATCTTCGACACGCAGATGATCGTGGAGAAGGCCAGCAACGGCGACAAGGACGTGCTCGGCCACTCGCTCGACCTCTTCCTTGGTGAGTCTCCCCATGGATACCTTCCCATTGCATTCGGACGAGCTATTAACTGACCTATTGACTGTAGATTTCATCAACATCTTCGTCCACATCCTCATCATCCTGCTCAAGCTCAAGAGCGGCAGCTCGGGCGGAAGCAGCGGCGAGACCGACTCGCTCGTGTAGACGACAGGCATTTTGCGTTTCACGCGATGCACTCATAACCGGAAATTCCACTTATGAAGAGCTCGTCGTCTGGCATCCTACGTCACACGTCATAACTCAATGCGGTGTGTTCATGCCTTGTGGATTGGAAGCGTCGTCTGGATTTTGAAGGATTCTGACGATGAAGCGAGGTCTATGGAGCTGTTCTTTCTCGAGTCCTATATGAGAAGCGCTATCATAGACGAGCTACAATAGCAAGATGATGCGCTGCGCCCGCAACACGACGTAGATCTGGTGGAAGCAATTGCCACCACAGCTGCCGCGTTCAATGAACTCACAACAGCCAAACCTTTGTAAACGCATATACATGCATAAATGATACCATAATATTTTGATTGTTGATTGAAAAGAAAGTTCAATCAAACGCAGAAATGGATAGTGATGAGCCACCGGATACATCCAAAAATCGCGTAGCTACACTTGTAGCCATTCAGTCATTTGCCATGATGAGTTACACTTCCTTCCAACTCAGCTCGCGGCCCAACGGGTCGTTTGCCACCGACATGCTCATTCGGCAAGCCATTTCATTCGGCAATCTACCATCAAGCTTCCACAGTCCTCACCATGGCCACGGCTACCGTCAAGTTCACCCTGGAGGAGGCGTTCAAGACCTCCGACCTCTCTCCGGATGAGCAGTCGCATCTCGTGCGCGTGTACACCGTCCTCGTCGCTGGCGCCATCACCACGGCGTGGGTCTGCGGCTACGTGCTGCTGGAGATGCCCGAGAGTCCCCACCACTGGGCTCTGTGGTGGAAGACTCTTCTGGTGTCGATCGTCGCCACGGTTTGGTTCTTCTGCGAGTCCAGCGACAACATCGTCCGCCGCTTCGTGGTGCTCATGGTGCTCAGCGCGTGTACGGGGCTCAACTTCGTATCGCTCAACGGCCTGTTTTTCGGCTTCGAATCGACCACCGTCCTCGCGGCATTGTACGTATCTTGGCCAGCTCGAACTACGCCTACCTACAGTACTGACGAATGTGGATTGTGGTGCACTTTCTAGCGTTCTGATCCCCGTGGTGTTCGTGTGCTTTGCGGTCACAGCGTCGCTGACAGTGCGCCGCCCAGTGCTGTTCGCCAGTGGCTTAGTGTCGTCGATTCTCATGATCGTCGCCGCTCTCCACGTCCTCGTGTGGGTCGACGGCAAGTCGACTGTGAATGAGATCACGCCGGTACGAATTTGGTGGCTTTTGAAACCCAGGGGTTACTAGAATCGGCGGAGACTCACTGGTTTCTATTGATCTGCTCGCCACAGTACTGGTTCCTCGTGTACCTCTTCTTTACGATGGTCTTCAACACGCAAGCGACCGCGGAGAAGTTCACGGAAGGCCAGCAGGGCGTTCTGGAGAACTCGCTCGCCTACGTCGTCAGTACGTTTTCCCTCCGAATATCCCACTGATGTACCTCGATCGATCTTCTTCCCGTACTCACCTCACTGACTGATGCTTGTGTGTGTAGACTTCCTCAACTTGGTCTTCACTGTCATTCTCATGCTTCTCAAGCACGTGTACCGACTGATCTGCGGTGGCAAGACCGAAGAGTACGAACCACTCGTGTAATTCGCGATTGGAGTTCACACGCCGCAGATATTGCTGCACCATTCCGAAAATTACACATCGAGATTTTTGCGTTTGGAAGTCTGAAGACCCCCTTAGGCATGCAGCTACAGGACGACTACGATAGCAGTGTTGACGTTGTCACCTCCCGCGCAGCCCTTCAGAACCTTCACCATAAAAAATCTCGCGTTGTCGGCCTCTTCGACTGCCTTTTTTTCAGCCCACCTCACTAAAACCTTCGTAACATCATGTCCAATCATAAATAATACTATTAACAATCGTGTTGCAGGTGCAAATATTAACCAACAGATCTCATAAACTAATATTCAAGGGTCAGTGGATACATCTGAAAATCGCGTGGGTACACTTGTTGCTAGATGAGTTTTTTCACTTCCTTCCGACTCAGCTCGGTGCGCCCGCCGCCCAACGAGTCGTTTGCCATTTGCCACCAACGCGCCCATTTGATCAGGCCTTTCATTCGACAATCTACCATCAGCCCCCCACAGTCGCCATGGATCAAACCACCAAGTTCACCCTGCAAGATGCGTTCACGACCTCCGCCCTCTCATCAGACGAGCAGTCCCATCTCGTGCGCGTTTACACAGTAATGGTCGCCTGCTCTGTCGCTACGGCGTTGAGCTGCGGCTACGTGCTACTGGAGATGCCCGAGAGTCCCCACCACTCGGCGCTGTGGTGGCAAAGTTTTTTCGGGATGATGGTGTCCTTGCTCTGGTTTCTCTGCGAGTCCAGCGACCACATTATCCGTCGCTTCGTGATGCTCCTGGTCATCAGCGCGAGTACGGGCCTCAACTTCGTGGCGGTTAACGGACTCTTTTTCAACTTTGAACCGACCACCGTCCTCACGGCACTGTACGTATCCTTTCTGTGGCTGGCTCGCTCCTAGACCAAGGCTGTCTAGTGTAGTGTACTGATGATTGATTGTTGATTGTGGTGTACTTTCTAGGCTTCTGATCCCCGTGGTGTTCGTGTGCTTTGCTGCGACTGCACTGCTCACAGACCGCCGCTCAGTGCTGTTCCTTGGAGGGCTCTTGTCGTCGATGGCTACGATCGTGCTCGCCCTCAACTTCTTTGTGTGGGTCGACGGCAAGGCGACGGTGAATGAGATCACGCCGGTACGGACCAACACCTTGTAGAACCCAGGGGTTACCAGAACGACGGAGACTCACTGGTTTCTATTGATCTGCTCGTCACAGTTCTGGTTCCTCGTCTACCTTTGCTTCACTATGGTCTTCAACACGCAAGTTACGGTCGACATGTTCAACAACGGCGAGGACAGCGTTCTCGAGAATGCACGCGCGTTTGTCGCCTGTTTTTGTTTGATTTGGAACGTGAGGTGTATTAAATTCTTCTGAGAATCTAAGCGTTCGTCGTCGGGTGTACGTCCCCTATTACGTATCTCCATTTGTCTTCCCGTCGTGTACTCACCACCATGATCATCCTCATGCTTCTCAAGCACGTGTACCGACTTCTCCGTGGCGGAAAGAGCGAAGAGTACGAGCCACTCGTGTAATTAGCGTTAGGAGTTCACACGTTTTGCAACCTTCACCGTAAAAAAAAATCTCGCGATTCCTGAACCCTCATTCACCACGTGAAACCTCTGTGAAAACATGTACGCTCATATATGATATCATCAAATTCGTAAGGTCGAGATAAATAGTCCATCAGATCGCATAAGTTGATATTCAACCGCCAGTGGATACATCCGAAATCACGTGGGTACACAGATGAGTTCTCACTTCCTTCCAACTCAGCTCGGCGTGCCCGCCCGCCCAGCGAATCGTTTGCCACCGACACTGTCGATTCCTCAGGCCCTTTCATTCGGCAATCTCCCACCAGTCTCCGTAGTCGCCATGTCCACCAGTCGCACCAAGTTCACGCTCGAGGCGGCGTTCAAGACCTCCGAGCTCTCGCAGCCTGAGCAGTCCCACCTCGTCCGCGTGTACGCGGCAATGGTCGCCGGCTCCATCAGCGCGGCGTTGGGCGGGAGCTACGTGCTGCTGAACATGCCGTCTACCGGTATCGCCCACCCCGGAGTCATGTGGTGGGAGAGCTTCTTCGCGATCTTCGTGGTCGCGATCTGGTTTTTCTGCGAGGCCAGCGACAACATCATCCGCCGCTTCGTGTTGCTCAATTTCTTCTGCGCGGGCACGGCTATCAACTTCGTGGCTCTCATCAGCCTCCTTTTTACCTTCGATACGTCCGTCGTGCTCACGGCATTGTACGCGTCTTTGCTGTGGCTCGCTGGCTTGTATACCTGCCTGCCTACTGTGCTGACGATTATTTATTTTTGTGCTGTACTTTCTAGCCTGTTGATCCCCGTGGTGTTTCTCAGCTTCGCGGCGACCGCGTCGCTAACAGTGCGTCGCCCAGCACTGTTCCTGGTCGGCTTCCTGTCGTCGATGCTCTTGATTGTCGTTGCTCTCAATGCGATCGTGTGGGTCGACGGCAAGTCGACAGTAGGCGACATCACGCCGGTACGTTATCAAACCAAGCGGTTACTAGAACGACAGAGACTCACTGGTTTCTATTGATCTGCTGGCCACAGTACTGGTTCCTCGTCTACGTCTTCTTCACTATGGTCTTCAACACGCAAGTAACCGCTGAGAAGTTCAGCAACGGCGAGGACAGCGTCCTCGAAAACGCCCTCACCTTCGTCTCCAGTACGTCCACTCGAATAGAGTCTTTATTTCTTCTCGCGTACTCACAACGCTGATGATTATCATTCTGTAGGCTTCCTCCACATCGTCAGCACGGTCATCTTAATGCTTCTCAAGCACGTGTACCGACTTCTCCGTGGCGGAAAGAGCGAAGAGTACGAGCCTCTCGTGTAGATCGAGTATCCAACCTCACACGTCGCAGATATTGCGACGCCATTCCTAAAATTCCACATCGAATTCTTGATGATACCGTAAATCCCGTCATCCTCTGCGTAAATCACGTGGGTACACTTGTAGCCACTCGCTGATTCATTGCGGCATTTCATTCTCCCTCATCTCCCAACAAGCCCCTACAGTCGCCATGGCCTCACGCACGGGACTCACCATGGAGGTGTTGTCCAAGACCTCCGCCCTCACGCCGGCCGATCAGTCGCATCTCGTCCGCGTGTACACGGCACTGGTCGCCGGCTCCGTCCCTATGGCGCTGAGCGGCAGCTACGCGCTTCTGGAGACGCCAGAGCCCACTCATGGCTGGATACTGTGGCTGGTGAGCTTCCTCGCGCTATTTGCGATTGCCAGTTGGTTTCTCTTCGAGTCCAGCGACCACTACATCCGCCGCTTCGTGATGTTCATGGCTGTCTGCTCATGCGCCGGCCTCCTTTTCGTGTCGATCGGCCTCGCCGTCGAACCGATTGTCATCATCACGGGCTTGTACGTGGTGCCTTCGCTGTGACTTAGTAGAAGCCCGGGGGCACTGACCGACTGACGTGGTGGTGGTGGTGGTGGACTTTCCAGCCTGCTTATGGCTGTGACGTTCGTGTGCTTTGCGGTGACGGCGCTGCTGACACAGCGCCGTGTAGTGCTGTTTCTCGGTGGTTTCCTGTCGTCGATGCTCATGATCGTGGTCGCTCTCCATGTGATCGTGTGGGTCGACGGCAAGTCGACAGTGGCTGAGATCACGCCGGTACGGACCCGCCATCCCAGGACGCTTCTACTGTAGAACGACTGAAACTCACTCGTTCTTACTGTTTTGTCCTCACAGTACTGGTTCCTCGTGTATCTCTTCGTCTCCATGTTTGCCGAGACGCAGATTATCGTGGAAAACGCTGCCAACGACGAGAAGGGGGTCCTCGAGAACGCACTCGTTGCCGTCCTCGGTGCGTCGCCTCCCATGGATTGTGTTTATGATGCCTTGTGACCCGTACTGACAACCGAGTGATCTGTAGACTTCCCCACCATCGTCGGTGGTCTCGTGCTCGTGTTTGTCGCGCACTGGTATCAACGCTGCCGTGGGAGCAACACTGGCGAGTACGAACCACTCGTGTAGGTACATTGTATCAATCGATTGATTCCCAAAAAGTCCACAACTACTTTCAAGTATTTTACTGGTTGAACTCTCTCAATGCATGGCTCTCACGCACGACTGCGTGGGTACACTTCGCGCCGAGTGACCAATGAGTTAGCTGCTCCATCCTTTCCAGTCTTCATTTCCAAATAGACAACACACAACCCAGTACTACTAGTACAGCGTGCACGATGGGCTCCCGGATGAGCTGGTTGTTCAAGAACGCGGTCCTCATGCCGGACGTGCAGGCGCATCTCGCGCGCGTGTACATGACTGCGGCGGCGGCGACGATGAGTGTCGTGCTGCTGTGCGTCTTCGCGTTGCAGTTCATGCCGTCCGTCTTCCACAGCGACAAGTATGCGGATTCGTATCCTTCCTGGGTCCACGTTATCGTCTCGTTCGCCTTCTTCTTCTGCGTCGGACAGGGGCACTTCGGGATCCTCCAGGTTGTGCTGTCCATGGGCCTCTTCTTCGCGGTCGCGATAGTCACCACTCACAAGATTGACGCGATGATCATCCCCGTGGCTTAGTACGGAAGGCCGTAATGACGCTCGGACTGGGAGACTTCACAAGGACTGACGGTATGTATTTCGATGCTTGTAGTCTACTGCAGACCGTGGTGTTTCTCTGCTTTTCGGCTACCGCGCTGCTGACCCAGCGACCTTCGTCTGTGCTCGTTGGCGACTTCATCTTCTCGTCTATCATGATGTTCGTCGTACTCCACGTCGTCATGTGGCTCACGGGTGACGTGGCGCTGCTCGGCCCCACTTTGGTACGCACCACTCGTTACTGTAGCGACTCCTCTATTTAAATGAGCCTAACCCCCCCCCAAACGCCAATTTTTTGCATGTGCAAAATCGAGCAGCTCAAGCGCCAGATCAGTGTGTTCGTGTTGATGATCTACGACACGCAGTCGATCGTGGACAAGGCCAGCAAAGGGAAACTGGACGTCGCGGCCCACGCAGCGAGCGTCATGAGTACGTTGAATTTCCAATATCCCACTTCATGCACATCCTGCATCCGCCAACTCATGGAATCTCTTCGCTATGTAGACTCCATTATCATGGCCCACGTTGGCACGCCGTGGAGGGAGTACGAACAAAGTATGTCGACCTGACCAGTAACACCGAGCCAACACGGTGCCGCCTTTCTCACACGTCACAGGAATGTATCCACCCTAGAATTACTGTAGGTCACCCAACCTAGAAATAGAATGTTGCTTGAACGGGTTGACCACCACTCTTCGCAGCACCTTCGCGCAACATTCCTGTCTCATCCATTCCAAAAATTCTTCGACACCACAACGAAGCTCCACGTCGACACTCCTGCCGACGGACATTCTAAAAGAGCTCCTCGCTTCTCGCTGCTCCATTTCCCACTCATTTCCTGTCTACCGAAGACCACCAATATGAGCGCCTCTATCGCGTCCTCGTTCTCCTCGTTCCTGCCGCAGACGCAGTGGAACCTCGCCGCCATGCTCAAGACCAGCGGCATCACGCAGGACGTGCAGAACCACCTCGTGCGCGTGTACGCGACGCTGGCGGCCTGCGTGCTCAGCGCCTCGCTCGGCTGCGGCGCCACGCTGCTGCTGGCGCCGTCGCCCATGTACACCGTGCAGAACGCCGGCTGGTTCGCCATGCTCAGCCTCTTCGGCTCGATCGGCGGCTCCATTTGGCTGCACATGGTGCCCACGCAGCAGTTCAACAAGCGCTTCGCCATCCTCATGGGTGTGGCGGCGTCCATCGGCCTCAGCCTCGCGTCGCTCGTCGATCTCACGCTTCAGATCGACCCGTCGGTGCTCATTACGGCCTTGTACGTACCCTCTTTTTTGTCGTGGAGCCTCGAAATTGCCTTTCTGGAAACTGACGTTTTGATATTGTGATAATTTAGCCTCATGACCACGACGGTGTTCCTGTGCTTCTCGGGCAGCGCGCTGCTGGCCAAGCGCCGCTCATACCTGTACATTGGCGGCATGCTGTCCTCCATGATGTCGCTGATGGCGCTGTTCAACCTCATGAACCTCTTCGTGCGCTCCACCGCCGTGTACACGACCAACCTGGTACGCAATTTTTCACTTTTGGTTTTTCACCTTTGAGATTACTAACTTTTGCTATGTTTTTGATGATAGTACGTGGGTCTTGCGGTGTTCTGCGGCTACGTGGTCTTCGACACGCAGATGATCATTGAGAAGGCGTCGCTCGGTGACAAGGACTCGCTCAAGCACGCGCTCGAGCTCTTCCTCGGTGAGTCCTTGTCAACTTTTTGATTGTCGAAATTTGACAAAACTAACATTTTCTTTTTCCTGCAGACTTTGTGTCGATCTTCGTGCGCCTCGTTGCCATTCTGCTTGAGAACTCGGACAAGAAGAAGCGCGAGAGCGACAACAAGCGTCGTCGCTAAGCGAACTACAGTACTTCCATCTCTAGACCCGTCCACAAACCAGGCCTTTTGACGAGCTCACCACTTCATACTCTTCAAAATTTCATTCATATTTCCACTTTGTTTCCTAGCTTTCTAATGACCTTTATGCGTCAAAAACCACATATACACGACATTGGTGATCAGCCAGATCACACCCAGATGCAGATACGCCCACACGAGGTTGTTCGGCAGCTCCACGGTCGTCTCTCCGTCCTTGGTCGTCGCGTCCGTTGAATTCCCACTACTCGAGCTGCTCGACGAGTCCGTCGTTGGTGACTCACTGGCAATCACAGGCGGGTTGGTCGTCACGGGCGTGCCGCTTGAGCTGGAGTTACTGGTACTGCTGCTCGTATCACTGCCTGTGCCACTGAGGCGGGCCGTGGTGTTGACGTACACGACCAGGCTCTCACTGAGCACGACGTCTTGGCTGATGTCCAATGGGTTCATGACGACCTCGGAGGCCTTGAAGTTGGTCTTGATGCTGGCCTGGATCGTCGTGTTCTCGGTTAAATAGTTGACCACGCGGTTGAGCGTGTACAGCTCGCCGAACTCACTGGCCGTGGGCGCAGGGCGGTCGTTGGCGAGGTCCACACGCACGCGGATGAAGCTCTCGGCCATGGACCGAGGCGAGTACCGCTGGTACTCACACTCGGGCAGCTTGGCCAGCACGAGTCCGGTCATGAGGTCCATACACGTTAGCGACGCGCACAGCCGAGTGGTCTCTTCGGGCGTGGGCAGCTTCGTGCCGTACGGGTACAGCTTGTAACCTGAGTCTTCACTGCACGCGTTAAACAGCGGCCGGTTGGCGTCCACGAAGGTCTTGATGGTCAGATTCACCGTGTCTGGGCAGTCAACTTGGCCGATCTCCTGGAGAATCGCCTTCACAT
Organism: Pythium diclinum; assembly: GCA_023337495.1. NCBI lineage: Eukaryota > Oomycota > Peronosporomycetes > Pythiales > Pythiaceae > Pythium > Pythium diclinum. The sequence continues at coordinate 45,930 of JAADXB010000007.1, read as the reverse complement.
CCACACCAGCGAGAGGATCCGCGAGGCGGCGTCTGTCTTGAGCCAATGTCAACGCCAGATTAATGTTATTCATACTCGTAGACGCCTCGATCGAGTGGGCAGACGCTGCCTGAGGGGATACCAACGCGAGAAAGGCGGCCGAGACGACGAGAGTCGCGTGGCTTCGCCAAGATGCCGGTCGCGCGCGTCGCAGGCTGCGCGTTGAGCTCGAAGACGTGCTGCCGCACGCAGTAGAGTGATTCATACTGCTGCTACAGTCAGTGGAGTCACTGGGGACGCGCCGGAGTAGGATGCGGATAGCCGACGCCGAACGCTGTAGATCGCGGTGGAGAGATCGCCTGGAGACGGCGGTCGCACACGCAGAGTCGGAAGGTTGCGCGCTTGCTTTCCGCGGCTTCCATCCACTGCAGGGTGCCACGCTCCGCACTCTTTTCTTCCTTTGATTCCTTGCAGCCAGGGAAGGCCGTAGAGATGCCAAGCGTATGCTGAGGGCCAGCTGGAAACGAGTCCATTCCAGCGAGCAGCTCAGTTGCACAGGCCCTCGCCATCTGGTGGTGAGAGTCCAGTCCACGAAGATGCGCCTTTCCCGCGGTAGAGTGACCATGTCACCTCGATAGAGTGACTGTAGCCATGAAAGTGCCAGCCAGAAAGGCCAGTGTAGCCATACGGTGCCAACGGCGCCAGGCGAGCAGAGAGCTTTTACGGTAACGCATCGGATACTAGACACAGACACTGGCCACAGCCATGTGGATGACACGCGTGTGGGCGGGAAGCTGTCTCGAAGCGTCTGGATATGGCGGCTTCTTTTACGGTACGAGGGGGCAGTGTGTGTACACCTACGTTGGTACATCTGCAAGAAGGACTGCGTGTGACCTGTGAGCTGATGATACCCAAGCGAGCCGCCACCTCAACAACGACTGATTGAACTGACCGGACACATGGTGCAACGCGATAATCGCCTGGTTGCACCACGCGGATGTGCATTGTCCGCAAGAATATGCTCGTCTCTCCCTGATCTCCTCGTGGCCATGGTTCCATTGCCCACACTGTTGCTTTTGCCGGCGTCATCCAACCGAGAGAACGCGAAGATTCTTCACACAAATGAGCCGCTGGATCGTCCGTCTATTCGTGCTAGCACTGGTCGTGTGCTGCGCCGTTGCACGGCGTGAAGCCCCTGGCACCGTCCGCGCTGAGACTGAGTCCGAGCCTGCGACCCCTACCACAGCACCGGCAGTAGATGGAGCTGCGAATGCCACGGCTACATCGTCGGCGGCGGATATGAACGACGATATGCGGAATATCCTGAAGAAAGTGGGCAGCATCCCGTGCTCGTCGGACATCCGTGCGCGCATGTACGCGCTTCTGTACGAAAACAACCGCGAGCTCCACGACCGGTGCTACTCGGACTGCGGCTACCAGTTCTTCCCTCTCTCGAAAGATAGGGCCACGACCACGCAGATCGTGGCCGCCGCCAGCTCCAAGGCCTGTGTGACGTTGTTTTCCGGCGTGATCCTCGCGAATTTCCCCGAATGCGACGTGGATATGGTGAGCACGCGGTCGTGTGCCGAGATCCTCCTGCGGATCAAGAAAGACATCGACGACAAGCGCTTACCACCCACGCAGAAGCAGTTCTTTGAGTTCTACAACCTCAACCGCGTCGTGAATTTGCTGAATGAGAACGCCTCGCTGATCGAAGACGCGTTCCGCAACAGCTCCGCACGCATCTCACTGTGGGAAATGACCAAGATGATGAACCGCATCTACATCAGCCCAGACATCAAACTCGAGGACGACATGACTATCTACGTACGCGAGGAGGCGAAGCCCACGACAAAACCTGGCGCATCAACGACAAAGCCAGCCGACAGAGCCTGGAAGGAGGCCAACACGGCCTTCTCAGCTCGCGAAGGAGACTCCAGCACCAGTAGCGGCAGCAGCTCCGCGACAAGCTCTAGTAGCGGGTCATCCAGCAGCTCGAGTGGCAGCAATGCAGGACCGACACCAACACCAACGCCGACAGAGACACAGACAGAGTCGCCACCGACGGTGAAGGAGACCACGAAAGCAAGCAGTGCTGTCCTGCCGCTGCCTGACGTGTTTGCCGTGGCTGTTGCAATCACCACTTCGTGTTGTACGTTGATGCGTCTGTAGGAAGCTGCCCCATGTATCCAGCTTACTGTAGTTGTTAAAGGCTCTGTGAAACGCCTATTGGATTGTGTCGTTGGTAATGGAAGTGTGCTGCTTGGCTTTGTGTCTACGGCCTTGTGCTCTCTGGATCGGCATGATCAATATAAACCCCATGACCGCCAACTTTCTTCCACGCCACTGCACCACCGAATTCATACGAGGATGGCATTGTCGGTGAAGCCCCGCTCTCTCTGCCGCCTTGGTGATCCCTTGCGTAAAGGATCCATCGGTCTTTGGGCTAAGATGGCTACATACCTCACTTCAGTGACCATTTCTATATGTCAGTATATGTTCATTGACTTGGTTTCAGGTCGGCCCACGAAGTCCTCTTCTTTAACGGTGGCAATTCGCCCTTCGTGTGGCCAGCGGCAATGAGCATGGCGCCAACACTAACCCAGACTTGCTCAGTCTAGTCGTACGTTTCAGCTTTAATGTTCTTCACCGGTTCTGTGCTGCTGTCTTGAGCGACGACTGACTAACAGACCAGTATTGCCACACATTCGCACGGTAGAGCTTCGCTCCACTTCTTCTATATCTAGGTGTGTGTGATTGCCTCGACATTCTTCTCAGGAAGCGACCCTGATATTACTTGGGCACGAAACTTCCTCGATCTTACAATCTCAGCACTAGCACTTCTCTCGCTCTGTCTTGTAGAACGCCTCGTAGAGACCCACAAAGAACGGGTCTTCGCCTCGGCCCTTGAGTTCACTGAAGTTGTTGCGGCTCTTTTTGTCCCACGGCTTGCAGAACGAGCCATCAAAGCGGCACGAGTAGTGGATGTACTTTGCTCGCTTCGTGACGAGCTCCTCGATCGTCGTGCCCAGCACGCTGGCGGCGTCTGGCTTGCCTCCAACGTGTGTGGCCAGCACGGCGTACTCGGCCGGCAGCATCTTGAAGCTGTCGGTATCACGAATGTACATGTTGAGGATGTCCATATCGAACCGCGCGTCGGGTCCTTTGTCTCTTGCCCAGGCCATGATCTTGTCGAACAGCACGTCGCTTGGCTCGACCACGAGCATGACACTGGTCAAGTACGACTGTCCGAACCAGTACGCGAGCGGCGCGTACAGTGGCAGAGGCGGCAGATCGAACAAGTGGTCGAGGTTCTTGGTAACCACGCCGTCGGCGTCCAAGTACACGACGCGGTCGTACCCCCACTCGCGGAAGACGTTGAGCTTGGTCAGCGACTCGAGCCAGTAGGGAGACGCGAGGTCGTCCGAGTGGATGCTGTCCACGTGGATGAACCGCACGGGCACGGACACGGCGGCCTGCATCTTCTCGCGGATACGCGTGCTCACGCCGCTCGAGTGGAGCACGACCAGGTCAATTCGCGACGAGTCCATCTGGACCTTGTGGACCAGCGAGTCCATGAGATGCAGCGCCGAGCAGCCGTAGATGTCCTGCGTGACGTACAGCATGTACGCGAAGCGGTTGCTGCTGGTCTTGCGCTCGCGCTCGCGCTTGGTCGCCGCCGCGCGGAGCTCTGCGCCGGGCAGTGTATCGGGTGTGACGGTGACGGACGAGCCGCCGAAGATCGCAAATTGCGCGAGCACGAGGACAGCGATGGCGGCTATGGAGACGATAAGCCAGCGCACGACGCGACGCCGACGCACGGTCGGGGGCGACGCATGCACGCGCGCACGCGGCGCGTCGCCTTCCTCCATGCTTTCGACGAGGCCGGTCATTTGAGAAGTGCCCTCCGTCCAAAGTGGGAGTGGTGTGGACCTGCTATTTCAGTGAACTGGACCTACTTGACCCCGTTTTGCTGTCTGCACACTGAATAGGCTATTCAGTGCAGACAGCAAAACAGGGTAAGTTTGCTATAGTACCCCGTTTTGCTGTCTACGATGTGTCTACCTGCGTACATCTCTAAATGCAATACCCCTTTTAAATAGATAAACATTTCTGCAACTCAACCAAAAAGGTGACCGCATAAACGTCGCGCTGTTGATTTTGCTAGCATGGTATAGCGGGCACGAGTAGTGGATGTACTCCAGGCTCAGCAACAGCAAAGACAGCCGCTAGAGGCTGGAAGGAGGCCAATTCGGCCTTCTCTGCTCGCTACAGTACAGGCGACTCCAGTACCAGTAGGGACAGTAGCTGTAGTGGGTCCTCCAGCAGCTCCAGTGGCGGAAGACAGGGCCAACAGCGACAATGATGCCACCGCCGCTGACGGTGACGTGGACCACAAAAACCAACAGTGTAGTCCCCCCGATCGCTGCCTGGCGGCCTTCGCGATGGCTGTTGCTATCGCCACTTCATGCTGTACAGTACGTTGATGCGTCTGTAGGAAGGACCTTCCTGGAAGGTGCCCCTTGTATCCAGCTATAGCTGTTGAAGGCTCTTTGAAACGCCTACCGGATAGTGTCGTTGGTAATGGAAGTGTGCTGCTTGGCTTTGTGTCTATGGCTTTGTGCTCCGCCATGATCGGCATTATGATCGGCATGATCGCCAACTCTTCGCATTTCCTTCCACACTATTTGGCAACGAGTCCAACAGTGGCCGTAAGAAACTGAGACTGCCTCCGCTGGAGGCTCCAGACATCACCGAATTCATTCGAGGATGGCATCGTCGTGGAAGCAAGCGTCCCCGCTCTCTCTGCCGCATTTGATGATCCCTGGCGTAAAGGATCGGCGCCTTTCCAGCTCAGATGGCTACATACCTCACTTCAATGACCATTTCTATATGTCAGTATATGCTCTGTGACAAAATGTCAGGTCGATTCTTCTGTCAGCGGTGCGAGCTTGGGAGCCCCAGACGACGCGGCTTACACCCATGGTCTGCAAGCCCTGGCCACTACTGTACCGTCGAGTCGCAGTGTCCATCTGGACTCGTGCAGCTCCTACTGTAAGCTACGCGCACATTCTTTTCCACGGTCTCCGTCATTCATTTTCCATGGCTTGGCCCAGCTGGCGAGTGCCGCATTGCACGCACGCAGGTGATCGGCAACCGTCACACCACGAGCAGAGGCCTTGAAGCAGGCGTGGCTCTAATCCGCAGTGACAGGGCGTTCCTGCTGGGTGTATTTCAGCTTGCTTAGCTGTGGAAGACACCCAGCAACCTCAGCCATTCTACAACCTTTGCCGACCCCCTCACAGTGAGGGCAAAAGATAGGTAGTGAGAGTCACTATCTAACTCTCCACAGCACCCAGCCATGCTGAAGCTTCGGTCCGCCTTCCAGGCATGGGCTGTTCTACTGTGGATCGCTGTGATCTCGGTGGCATCCCAGGACACGTCGAAGTCATCGATCACCGTTAATTTCAACAGCAACTTCGCCTCCGAGGCCACCTCAACTCCCTCAACCACAACCAACACCACGACTGCCAAGAGCTCAGCAAAGGCGACGCCTACACCACCACCGGCCCCTGGCCCAAAGACCAAGGCCACGCCATCGCCCAACTCTTCTTCGTCGCCTGCTCTCGCGAATGATATGCGTGCGATTCTCCGCAAGGTCGGTCAGCTGCCGTGTTCTGAAAGCGTCCGTGCCCGCATGTTCGCACTGCTGTACGAGTCCAATATGGAGCTCCACGACCAATGCATCGCCGAGTCCGGCTACCAGTTCTTCCCGTACACAGGCGAGCTTCCCACAGCGGCTCAGATCCTGGCCATCGTCCAGTCGACGCCGTGTATGCAGATCCATTCGGGTACTGTGCTGGGCAAGTTCCCCGAGTGCGACATTGACTACGTGAGCGTCCGCACGGCCGCCGAGACGTACCTGAGGATCAAGAAAGACGTGGATGATGGTCGCACGCCGCCCACGCAGGCCCAGTTCTACGAGCTGTACAATCTCAACCGCGTCGTGAATTTACTCAATGAAAACGCCACGCTGATCGAAGACGCCTTCCGCGATACACCCACGTCCGCTACCGTGTCGCTCACGGAGATGACTCGGCTCATGAACCCGATCATCCTCTCGCCAGGCGTCTCGCTGGCAGACGATATGACGATTACCATCATGGAGGATCCGACAGCCAAGTCCCGGACCAGCAGCTCCTCCGGCTCAGCATTAGAAGACGTCGAGACCACACCCACACCCACGCCTACCGAGGAGGACGAAGCCAGCAGTAGCAGTGAAGCCCCCATGCAAGCAGAGCCCGTGAAGACCCAAGCTCCTACAGTAAATGAGACCACCAGAACCAGCACCGCTTCGTTCATCCGCCACGGTCCCAACCACATATCAGCAGCCCTATTGGCCGTGGTAGCCACTTGTGTTAAGACGATGGTGCTGTAGTTCCCGTGGATTTTGTGTATCTAAGAACGTGGTCGTGCCATGAGTTCTTTGTCTTGTCTGTTTATCAACAAGGAAATCCCAAAATTTCGGTTTTCGTGATATTCATAGTTTGCTTTTGCTCGCTCTGTGTTCCTCCTAATGCGCTCTGGCTGCCTGTGCTGTCATTTTCGTCTCACTTTGCCGCTCAGTGCGTCGCTGTATCCGTAGCCACCAGCAGCTCCAGCACCAGAAGCTCCTACTGCCCCCAGTAAACTAGATCCGTTGCTTTTCTTGGACTTGGCCGGCGGCACCGCGAGGCTTTTGTTATAGCCTGTCGTGCTACTGTTGGACGCTGGCACCGGTTGCTTCTTGCTCGTCTTATTAACAACTCCTCCTCCGTCGTAGACACCCGAGCGGTTTGTATTGGAGCCGTTCGTGGGCTTGGACTGGCCTGTGTACCCGCTCTTCTGGGTCTTCTGGGCCGCTGGAGCTTTGCTGCCGCCTGCTTTGTGCTTGGCTTTTGCCATTCCTCCGTGGATCGGCGGCAGTTCGTTCTGGTCGTCATCGTCCTCATCATCGTCGTCGTCGTCGTTCATACTGCTATGATGCGGCTTCCCACCAGGCTGCTGTATTGACGGCAGTGGCATGGATTCCGGATACTCTTCCTTGGAACTCGCGCCTTGTTTCTTGCTTTTGAGGGCCATTGCGATGTGTTGGTGGCCGTACGGCGGAGCAACCGACCCTCCTCCTGCTCCCCCCAGTCCTCCTGCTGCTCCCCCGACTCCACCGGCTCCGCCGCCGTTGCCGAGACTCTGGTTCTGTTGCTGCTGCTGGGAGATCCGCTGCTGTGCCTCCTCCATCTCTCTCAGGTCTTTAAAGTACTCGTGACGCAGCGCCTCACGGGCGTTCAGCCGCTTACTCGGGTCGTACGACAGCATCTTGTACATCAAATCGATGGCCGCTGCACTCGCGTGTGGGATGAGCTTGCCCAGCGTCGTGCCTTCGTCCTTGGGGAAGTTAAAATCCACATGGGCAGCTCCCTTACGCTTGAAGATCTCCAGTACTTCAGGCGTCGGTGTGCCCAGGATCTTGTGGATGCGGTGGATCTGGTCCAGTTCATTCGAGCCCGGGAACAGCGGATACAACGACGTGATCTCAAAGAACACACAGCCCGCGCCCCACATATCCATCTCTGGGCCGTAGTACCCGTCTGTGAGCAGACACTCGGGCGCACGGTACCACCGCGTAGAGATGTACTCGGTGTAAGGCTGCTTGGAGTAGATGCCGCGACACGAGCCAAAGTCGGCGAGCTTGAGCTTGCTGTTGTCGTCCACGAGAATATTCTCAGGTTTGATGTCGCGATGGAAAATGCCCTTGTTGTGCATGTGGTCGAGCGACTTGACGAGCTGGTACATGAGACTCTGGATGAGCTCGGCCTTGAGGTAGTGTCTTCGGCCACGGATCATCTCGTACAGATTCGCGTCCATGAGCTCAAACACGAGCGCGAGCCTTCCCGACGGCTGGTCGTACAGCACTTCCTCCAGCTTGACGATGTGCTGGTGAGGCGAAAGCCGTCGCAGCGCCTGGATCTCGCGCAGGTTGTTGACCTGGTCGATGCTCTCGAAGTGGTTCTTCATGCACTTGATGGCATGGTACTTGCTGTCCTTGACGTTCTGCGCCTTGAGCACTTCGGAAAACGTGCCTTCGCCCTTCTTGGCGATCAGCCGGTACTTGCGCATGATGCTGCTTGAGGATCCGCTGGATGAGCAGCTACAGACCACAGGTTATACGCGAGGAAGAGGCAGATCGCTAGCCACGATTCGGGGCGTCACGTCACGACCACAGGTCTTGCGCCGTCGGCTTTCCGTGCTTGCGCTGTGGCTCGAGAAGCACCGCGACGGCATGCGCATCACGGGGGAAAGCGGCGGCGGCAATCGTACCGTCCGCCTCGGTGGCTATCAATAGATGCCAGGAACACTGGGTAGAGAGATAGAAATCCAGGGAAAGAGCGCTCCGTGGCTCGGTATAAATGCATGCAGTTCGTCGTATTTCGGGTGCAGGCGTATCCTCAGAACGATTGTGGGCAACGAGAATAACCTGTGCGGCGTACTTTCTAGTCTCAGATCTGATCTGCCCAGAGACGACTACCTGGTCGCCATGTATACAGTTGTACCCTGTAGGTTACACTCCAGATTCCATCTGTGGCACCATCCTGCAGTTGTAACCCTGGTTGGTGGTACGTAAAAGGCATGTATGCAGCCACCGATTGAAGGAAGCCACAAAAACTCAGGTTGCCGTCCCAAAGGGCAACGAAGCGGATCGGCAAGATGATGATGGAGACGGCGGATGCCGTCGCGTCGCCTGCCACGCTCTACGACACCAAGCGCCGTCAGCAGACGCCACTCCATGAAGAAGACGAGCCGCCCGTGTATCTGCGCGCGACGTGGGTGTTCGCGGCGCTCCGGCGGCCGCACTGGCGCCTGCTCACGTGCTCTCTCCGTGGCGTCTTGGCGTTCTTCGCGTTCGCGACGTCGCCGCTGCTAGCGTCCGTGCACACGCCCGGGTACTTCCCCGTGTACAGCGACTTCATAGGCGTGTTCTTCACTCAATCCTCCGCCTGGAAGCTGCTTGTCCACGGCGTTCTCGCTGCGATCGTCGTGCTGTGGATCCGACTCGTCGTGTATCCGCTGTGGTTTGAAGACCAGTGGAACTGGCGACGCCAGTACAAGCACGCAAGGCAGACGTTCAGAAGACTCTCACGCGTGTCCAGCGCCTGGCGATTGAAGGAGCTCATGCAGCAGAACCAGCAAGAGCAGAAGAAGACGAATAACGAAGATGAAACGGACGAGACCATCCAGCTTCGCGTGTTCCAGGCCAGAAGCAGCGACGCGGCGTCGGTCCACACGCGCGTCCACACGAAGCCGCGAGCGCAGGGCTCCTACACGCTCATCGCGCTGTTGTTTCCGGTGGTTTGGTGGGGAATCGCGTGGCTTCTGCGTCGTCTGGTGGTCGACACAGACTACGATGAGCTACTCTTCGGACAGGATGCAGAGACCCCGCAGTGGCGAGTGCAGTTCGCAGTGTACAACGTCGTGATGACGGTGAACGCAGTGTCGTGGCTGCTGGCTTTCGACGACGTGATACAGTCGTTGGCTCCACGACGCGTTGATCCACTGCGGATCGTCGTGGACTGGCTGCTGTTGGGGCTTTTAGCCGTCGTTGGCGTGTATTTCGGCGGTTTTACGCAGCTTTTATCGCAGTTTTTGGTGGTATCGAGTCCCCAGGCGAGCCATTTCCCGAGTATTCTGACGACGCTGACGAGCGAGTCGTGGCGGTGTATGCTGAGTGGCTTCGTGGTGGTGTTGGACCTCGTTTGGCTCATCCAAGACCCACAGTTTCCAGGTTTTGCGACTAAAGTCGGCGCCAAAATCTTCGGTTTCCATCGAGATTACGTCGCTATTCCGCTTGGATTTCGAGGCATCAAGGTATTCGTCACCAGTAAGTGGCTCCACGTCTTCATCGTGCTCGGACTGCTGCTTCCACTCGACTTGTGTGGCTTTTTCCAAGACTTCAACTACAAGCCAGCGCTCTACGGACAAGTCGTGGACGCGTCTGCGGGATTCCGCGTGTTTCCATTGCCATTCAACGCGACTGCCGCCGCCGCATTCGGCGATATCCCCGCAGGAATCAAGATGCTGCTGACAGAAGGTTCGCTTGGTCGGTATCTCCACGAGCAGTCCGAGCAAACGGCTGATACCATTGACCGTGTACCAGCCTTGGTGTGTGTCGTGATGGCGGCTTGTCTGTGCGTGTGGCTGCAACAGCGAGAGCGGTGGCGTCTGTGCTACGCGGCGTTCCTGGGCCAGCCCACACGCACGACACAAGCCAAAATGAAGCACGAGCTTAACGCCGCGCTTCCACTGTCCACGCGAACGGCTCTGAAGGACCAGCTGAGGCTCAACAACTTATATCGTGTTCGCAGCCAGTACGATCTGCTTGGTTCCAGCCTCGCAGCTGTCTCCGTTGGTATCGTGATCCTGCAAGTCCGATCTATTTGGCGAAGCCAGTCGTCGGCGTCGATTGCAACACAGCAAGCGGCCGGAGAAACCTACGGCGTGCTACTGACGGCAGTCTCACTGCTGATGGCGTACCAGCTCTACCACCGCTACGCGTTGAAGCACGAGATCCTCGTACTACGCAAGCAGATCCCACCGGCGGCAAAGTTCTGGTGGAAAGGCACCTCTAGATCGCTTCTACTCTATCCATTTCTGCTGGAAGTGGTGGCTTCCTGCCTATGCCTTCCACCGTTTGTACACGGTGAGGTTTTCTTCGACGAAGAACGCTACTTGGTTCCATCGGACCAGACCACAGCCACGATGATGTGTCCTGCAAGGATGTTGAGTACTGGCTCGCGAAGCTGTGCATTGCAGTACGCGTACCCGGCGGAAGTTCTTAACCTGCTCGTGTTCGTGCGACTCTACTGGCTCGTGCGACTGCTGCGGAACGTGCTGTTCCAGAAACTGTTTGCTGACCAGGCAGCGCTGCTCGTCGGGGCCGGCATGGGCCGCTCGAGTATTCTACCACCGGAGATCTCGTCGCTCAAGTGGAGTTTCCGCATGACGCTGTCGTTGATTCCCGGTCGCGTGATCTTCGGATTGTTCCTGTTACTCTGGACGGGTACCTCGGCCGCCGTGTCCATCCTCGAGCGGCCTTTCCCGTCGCTGCTCGACAATGAAGAGCATTCGCTGTGGCTCACCATCGTCACGATCTCTGCCGTGGGCTACGGAGACGCCTACCCGTTGACTGGGTTCGGTCGCTTTGCAATCGTCGTTGGAGCCATGCTCGGCGGCGTAGTCGTCGTGTCGTTGATGACGTCGATCTTCCTCGAAACGCTCAAGGGATCCAAGGAAGAGCACCGCTTTGTTCAGCATTTGGAGCTGCTCACGTACGAGAAGAAGCTACAGAATCTCAGCGCGTCGCTGATCTCTGCCGCGTGGACAAGCTATCAGCAAAAGAAAGGAAGACTCCAGGCTATCAAGCGAGGAAGCACGAGCCATACAGACGACGATATCTTCCGCAAGGCGAATGAGTTCAAGGCCGCACGCAAGATCCACAAGCCCAAGGAAACGTTTGAGAGCATCGAGCAGCTACGGATCCGATCAATCGCCAAGTGGAGAACCAAGAACATTAGCGAGTGGGTGGAACGAACGGGCCAACAGAGGAACGAGGCAGTGGATTCGTTGGAGCGAGACGTCGGTGCACTGGAGAAGTCTCTAGCCTCACTACTCACGCTGTGAGTGTGATCACTCAACTGAGACCTTGGTCGTCTTCATCGTCGTTATCCGCAAACGTGTGGCCTCGCAGAACGCTCGCGGATTGAGCCAAGTACTCGTCGCCGACTTCGATCTTGCCCTTCCACTTCATGAGCTGGCCGAGTTTCAGCATCGCCTGCGCTTCAGCTTTCCAGTCGCCTGCTTCTCGCGCTGCAGCGAGCTTCTTGATGAGTTTGTCTTCTTCGATGACGGTATCGACCGAAGGCACTTTGTTGTTCAAGTACTGCGAGGTACCAACAAAGCCGTCAGTCAGGGAAGGAGGCAAGCTACAAGATGCCAGTCAACGTACTCGGATCCGTTCGGTGATGTATACATGGCGGTTCTATGGCAGACAAGAGGAAGGAAGGAACGAGTCGTGTGTGGCGAGGTAAGGCTCAAGGGATTGAGGATCGACGGGGACCACGCACGCCTTTGTTTTTCTTCTTTTTCTTTGGCGGCAACGATGAAGGTACGAGTGGCGGCAAGCTCATGACGAGAAGAAGCAGAGACGTGGTTGACAAGCAAGAGAGGGCTGCTGTGTGACGCGATGGATCCTGACGATCAAGCAGGAGGAAGAATTGCACCAATGAAAGGGACGAGACTATTTCGGGCACGGCAGGCACGGTTACGTGGTGAAGCTCCAGTCGTGAAGCAGAGAACGCAGCATATCGCAGGTATGGCATCCAAGGTGGTTTGTTTCGTCCGTTTCCATGCCTCACACTCAGTGTGTGTGTGTTCTATTTGTAGGGAATCTCTTGTGTATTCAAAGGCGTCGAGTCGTTTCAAGATCGCTTTTCTCAAGATCGTGGCGGTTCAAGATCTCGCGCATCCGTTATTAGAGGCATTTTCGACTACAAAATGCATCCTAGGTCGATCTTCATGAAGAGGTATGCGTTTTCACGAATGCCACATTGAAGAGGTGGCTGGCGGCGGCTCTTGGGTGCCCTTGGAGGCCCAGGGGGTCGCGACGAGTGGCGTCGATCCAAGCGTCGGTGTGGCTGTGGGCCTGTGTGTTGTGAAGGCAAGGCTCGAGTTGTTTCCCCGTCCGCTCATTCTCCAGCTCGTTGCACAAGCCCCACAGCGTACGAGAACGACCGAGAGACACCGAGAGACCCGGAAGCCACCATGTCCGAGGAAGCCGCCCCCGCGTCGCCTAACAAGCTCGCGCAGAAGATCGAGAGTGCGCAGGCCACGGATGCCCACATCTTAGGGTTCCCGGAGTTCACGCCCAAGCACCGCTCGCTCATGGCCAAGCACCTGACGCGCGAGATCTACGCCAAGCTCAAGGACGCCAAGACCTCGACGGGCTACACGCTGGACCGTGCGATCCAGACGGGCGTGGACAACCCGCACTTGGGCGTGGGCGTGACTGCTGGCGATGAAGAGAGCTACCACGTCTTCAAGGACCTCATCGACCCGGTCATTGAAGGATGGCACGGATTCAAGCCCGACGCCGTCCACAAGCGCGACATGGACCCGACCCACATCAAGGACGGCGTGCTTCCGGACGAGTTCATCGTGTCCACGCGTATCCGTGCTGGCCGTAACATCCGCGGCCTGCCACTGCCTCCAGCCACGTCGCGCGCTCACCGCAAGGACGTCATGAACCTGCTCGAGTCGGCGTTGTCGTCCATGCCTGGGGACCTTGAAGGCAAGTTCTACAAGCTCGCGGACATGACGCCAGCGGACGAGCAGAAGCTCATCGACGACCACTTCCTGTTCCAGAAGCCTGGCGGTGGAACGCTGCTCGAAGCCGCCGGCGCGGCGCGTGACTGGCCGTCGGCGCGTGGCATCTTCCACAACAACGACAAGACGTTCCTGGTCTGGTGCAACGAAGAGGACCACATGCGCGTCATCTCGATGGAGAACGGCGGCAACATTGAGCGCGTGTTTGAGCGCTTCTGCCGCGCGATCAAGAGCGTCGAGGACAGCATCAAGGGCAAGGGCCGTGAGTTCATGTACAACGACCACCACGGCTTCATCGGCACGTGTCCGTCCAACTTGGGCACAGGTCTGCGTGCGTCCGTGATGGTCAAGCTGCCCAAGCTGAGCGAGGACGTCCACCGCTTTGAGAACATTTGCTCGCTGCTCCACTTGCAGCCGCGTGGCTCGGCCGGTGAACACTCGGCGTCGGTCGGTGGTGTCTACGATGTGTCCAACAAGCAGCGTATCGGCCACTCGGAGGCTGAGCTCGTGCAGACGATGATCAACGGCATCAAGGTGCTCATCGCCATGGAGCAGAAGCTGGTCGCCGGCGAGTCGATCGACGATCTGATCCCGAAGGAGCCTGTGCCTGCCGTCGTGATCGAGGCTGGCGAGGCTGCTGCTGCCACTGGCTCGAGCATCGACGTGCTGCCGTCGACCGAGGACAACTACCCGGTGTTCACGCCCAAGCACCGCAGCTTGATGGCCAAGCACTTGACCAAGGAGCTGTACGACCAGCTCAAGGATCGCAAGTCGAGCAAGGGCTACACGCTGGATATGGCCATCCAGACGGGTATCGACAACGCGCATTTGGGTGTCGGTATCGTCGCCGGTGATGAAGAGTGCTTCAGTGTGTTCAAGGAGATCTACGACCCGATCATCGAAGGCTGGCACGGATTCAAGCCCGAGGACAAGCACCACACGGACATGGACGTGTCCAAGCTCAAGAACTCGGACCGTATCGACAGCGCGTACGTGCAGTCGACGCGTGTGCGTTCGGGCCGAAACATCCGCGGGCTCAGCCTGCCGCCAGGCACGACCCGCTCGGAGCGTCTAGAGGTCGAGAACCTCATTTCGACGGCGCTGTCGTCGCTGAGCGAGGAGCTCCAGGGCAAGTACTACCCGCTGAGCAAGATGACGAAGGAGGAAGAGGACCAGCTCCAGAAGGACCACTTCCTGTTCCAAAAGCCAGGCGGTGGCACTTTGCTCACGGGTGCTGGAGCTGCTCGCGACTGGCCCAGCGGCCGTGGTATCTTCCACAACGACGCCAAGACGTTCCTCGTGTGGTGCAACGAAGAAGACCACATGCGTGTGATCTCGATGCAGGACGGCGGCGACATCGCCAGTGTGTTTGCTCGCTGGGTCAAGGGCGTGACGGCGGTGGAGGAGACCATCAAGAAGAACGGCTACAGCTTCATGCACAACGACCACCACGGCTTCATCGGCACGTGTCCGTCCAACTTGGGCACGGGCCTGCGTGCGAGTATGTTCGTCAAGCTCGAGAAGCTGGGCGCCGACCCGCACGCGCTCGAGGCCGTGTGCTCCAAGTACGGCCTGCAGCCGCGTGGCTCGGCCGGCGAACACTCGGCGGCCGTCGGCGGCATGTGGGACGTGTCGAATAAAGCCAGAATAGGCAAGTCGGAGGTCGAGCTCGTGCAGACCATGATCGACGGCGTGGGCCGACTGATCGAGCTGGAGAAGGAGCTCGAGGCTGGCAAGAGCTACGCCGACGTGCTGGCCAGCGAGGGCGTGACGGTCGGAGCCGGACACTAAGGAGACGGAGGAGGTCCCCAGGACGAGAGAGAGACCGAGACGGAGACGGAGAACGAGACGAGAGACCCATGTACGGCGTTTGTGCTCGCATGTGATGGTGACTACTACCAGGGGAGAGAGTGAGAGAGGTACGAGGCGAGTGTAGGGAAGGCTTATCTCTTCCAGGAGCTCGAGTAGTCACCTCTGCCTATAGCCTTTGTCGAATCTGCATTTTACTCCATTAACAAATATTGCATTGGTTGGAAGATTGGATTGATTCTGGAAATTTGGGTTTTGACGTTATGCACCTGGTTTTGAAAAACCGAGTTTATGGGGGTTACGCTTGGACTAGGGGGGTAACCTGTCTGTTTGTGTGATAAATTGAAATGATAGGCTATATAGGTAAATATTGGTTCTAGAATGGCTAGAGTGGATGAATACAGAGTGATGGTCGACAGCAATTGTTGGGCAGCATTTTTGTTGGTGCCCAACAAAACACCAACAAATACCTGCGCGCCAGGCGTCGTATATTGCGGATCCGTTCATCAGACAGCCACCAAGCGAGCACCATGGGACGCGACCGACCACAGCCAGGCCGCGGCAAGGGCGGCGGCGGCAAGGGCAAGAAGGCCTCCAACAACAACAAGAAGTCCAAGCTCGTCATCACCTTCGACGCCGACAAGCGCAAGTGCGTTGGAACTCGATCTCTTGAGAGAATGGACCATGAAGACTGACTGATTGTATGATAGGGAGTACTTGACGGGCTTCAGCAAGCGCAAGGAAGAGCGCCGTCGCTTCGGCCTGGACATGGAGGCGTTCAAGCAGAAGAAGCGCGAGTTGGAGGCGCGCAAGCAGCGTCGCGAGGAGCAGAAGGCGCTGATGAAGTCGCTCAACATTGAGAGCGACAAGGAGGAAGAAGAGGAAGAAGAAGAAGAAGAGGAAGAGGAGGCCTTTGACGACAGCGAGGACGATGAGGAGAAGGAGGACGCGGCGACCAAGGTGATGACGTTCGACGACGCGCACACGCAGTCCAAGTTCGGCGACGTGGTGACGGTCACGACGTCAGTGGGCGGCTTCAAGAGCGACTCGGAGGACAACTTCAGTGACATGGACGACGAAGACGAAGAGGCGGCGGCGGCGGCGCTGGCGGCCGTCAAGGCCAAGCGCGGCGAGAAGAACAACAAGGACGCGCACTTGACGCTGTTCCAGCGGATACAGCTCAAGCGCAAGGGCCTGGCGCTGCCGTCCAAGCGGTCCAAGCTCAAGCAGGTGCGCGACTCGCGCAAGGCCATGATGGGCACGGGCAAGAAGGCCGGCAAGAAGGGCGCCGTGGGCCAGCGCACGGGTCTCGCGAAGAAGCTCGAAGGCAAGGGCGGAGGCAGCGACAAGAGCGACGGCAAGAAGATCAGCGGCGGCGACAAGAAGGGACGAGGAGGCAAGGGCGGCAAGGGCGGCAAGAAGAGATAGAGAGATACACGACACAACCAAAACACTAGGGGAAAGGACGCCAAAGAGGTGGGAGATCAAGATGATGGCTACATTTATCGATTCAAATGACAGGGGCAAACAACGTCTACTGTAAATGGCGGTTGGCACGACTTACTTCCAGGCCTTGATGACGCCGTCGCGGCCGCTGGACACGAGCATGGGGCCGTTGAGGTCCACGAGCGTCAGGTCCAAGATGCAGTCGTTGTGGGCGGGCGACGGCGCCACGAGGCCGCGACGCTCCATGGTCACGGCACTCTCGACGCCGCCACCACCGGCCAAGGCCGCGCCCATGCCGCCCTGCGCCGTGAAGTACGACGCGTCCTGGCAGATCGTGATGATAGGCGCGCTGAGCTTGCTCCACGCGAGCTCGGGCTTGGTCACGCCGTTCGAACCACTGCCCGACGCCGACGGGTTCGAGGACATCGTGGCGGCCGAGACGAGCGAGTCGCGGCGCTCGGCACTCGCGGCGCTTCCTCCCGGGCCAGTCGACGAACTCATTCGCCACCAGTCGCTAGGAGCACCCTGGTTATCGTAGAACGACTTGGATTCGCCTTCACCGCACACGGTGAACGACTGCTTGCCGTTGCGGATGTCCCAGTACCGGATCTGCTTGTCTTCTCCACCAGTGATCAACGCATCGGCGACGCCGCGGAAATGCAGCGATGGACACAGCAACGCACGCACACTGGGCTCTTCGCTGAGAGGCGTCGTTGCGATCTCGTCAAACGCTGTTGCGATGCCGTAAATGCCCAACGAGCTGGCGAGCACGGTGCGATTGCGGCTTGGGATAGCCACGTGGAGCAGCGTCGGGCAACGACAGGCATCGGCGTCGGGTGCCTGCACATGAAGCGTCCGGAAGATCGCACGACAGGCGCCGATACTCAAGTCGAACACAGCGACCTCTGCATCCCCCGCTGCGACATACACAAGCGGCACCGAGGTTTCTTCATACGTCAGCGTGTTGGGCAAACCGAGACAAGGCTTGAGGCGGTGGATGCTGCGATGAGACGAGTGGCGCCAGATGCGAATGAGCACGAGGAACCGCAAGTCCCACAGACAGATGAAGCCGCGCGAAGTGCCGGCCGCCAGCCACGTCACGTCGAGCGAGTGGGTCATACACGTTACGTAGCCCAGCTCCGGCGAGATATCCAGCTTCCACGCCTCGCGGCGAGTTCGCAAATCCCACGCGTGGATCGAACCCGCGCGCGTGGCGTAGATCAGCAGCGACTCCGTGACGTTGTTCAGGTGGTCCAGCACCGTGATCGCGCTCTTCTCGGTTCGCAGCTCACGTAGACCAGTCGTGTGGAAGTTGGCACCCTTGGAGCTCACCTTGTCGACGCGGAACACATGCACCGTACCGTTACTGGACGCCGAGGCCACCGAGTGGGAGTTGTCAAGCACAACCATGTCAGTGAGCACTCCGCCTTGGCCATCATACGTCGCACGGGAGCCTTGGTTGACGCTGTGCTGCATGGAGCGAATGGACCAGAGCTTCACCGTTCCGTCATTCGAGGCCGACGCCAGGAAACTGAAGTCTTGCGATGGTGCGATGCGGTTCACTGCGCCAGAGTGCTCCGCGAGCTCCGCCGCCAATACGTTCTTTCGAGGACGCCAGTTGCGGTACGACGAGAATGCCTTCACACCACCCATTCCGATGTTGCCGTTGCCAGCGCTGATGGATCCGTACCCGCCGGGGCTGAAAGCTCCAGCGTTGTTGTTACCCCCCAAAGGACTTTGAGCCTGTCCGCCACGATCAAACCCGTGGTTGACCGTCGGAGACGGCATCGCGGCACTTTGCAGCATGCTGTACGGACTGGATTGGTGCGCGTAGATCGAGTATGGAGCACCGTCGCTGAAACGAAGAGCTCCAAGATCTGGAGGCAAAGGCGGCACACCAAGCGCCGTCAGTCGCGCGAGCAGTTTGCGCGCGTTCGAGAGCGCAGGATCGCCTGATGCTGAACTGATCTGAGGGATCCGCTTAACTGGAGAGTTTGGCGTCGGGTAATCCATGTAGCCACCTTCGCCGCCGTACATGTCACGCATGTTCACGTTGAGCATCGACACCACTGCCCCGCTTGCTGGAGCGAAGTGGTTCATATCGTTCATCTGCAGTGGAGCTCCTCCATTGCTACTCTCATCAAATGGACCACCGACTCCAGACGAAGGAGAGGCAGCTGGAACTGCAGAGATGCGGAGATTCGGCGCGACCAATCCGTACATCTTGACAATGAGCGAGACCGGCACATTTTCCAAAAGCGCTGCGCTGACCTGCCCGGTTCCTCGTCGAGGTGTCGCCGCGCTGAGTTGCCGCCCTCCCATGGGAACAATCGCCGTCGACGTGGACTGCGCTTGGGAAGAAGAGCCCATGTTCACGTGAGATGACTTGAGCGGCTGGGCCACTGACAATGCGAAACGCATGTCAGGCACATACAGCACATGCAGGCTTGACCGCGGCAGTTTTCGAGCGATCGAGGAACCACCAGATTCGTTTCTTCCGTTCATGTTTGCGGTGTGTTCCGAGCTGGCGAGCTGCACCTTGCTTCGCATGTGCATCGACGCCATGGCGACGTATTGCTGCATGAGCTTCAGAGCTTGGTTCTCGTTCTTCTTCAACTCGTAGGATGCGGTGCTCACGAGTCCATTCTCACTTCCGGCAGAGTTCGGAGCAGGCGGAGGCATTCGATTCATCGAGTAGCTGTCAAGCGAATCCACGCTCGAGAGCACACCTCTCGCCCCCCTCGCTCGGTCGTTCGAGGACTCCTCGTTGTGGTTTGACAACGATACGAAGTCTTCCGCATCCCCGCTGTCGCCTCGGTCAGAAGCTCCTAGCGGCGCTGCTGAAGCCATCAATGATGCGTCGAATGTTTCTCTCGAAACCCGGTGTCTGCAGCAATCGCGTAGTCGAGCGAGAGCTTCGTCCTCGCTTTCTCCCACCAAAAACACCATGGCCTTCTTCAGAAATGGACGAAGCAGCGGGCCAAGGAAGACGTTAGCGTCGACGCTGCCCATTTGAACGGCGATGTAGCTCATCAGCTGGAGAACAGCATCTCGAATCCACCAGCTTGGGTGCAGCAAAAGCGAGCACGTCAGCTTGGCTTTATCCGCCAGAGCGCTTGTGCTTTTCTGGAACAGTCCGAGCTGGCACAGCGCACTCAAGCAGTCGAGTGCCTTCGTGATGACGATTTCTTGGACATCGAAGAGCGCCATTTCGATACACGGCAGGATGTAGAGCTCAACCGTCACACGGCCAACAAAAGCACCGACACCAGTGATGTGCTCGAAGAATGCACCTCGAAGCTCCCAGTCGCGGTCGTTCAAGAACGTGATCAGTTGTGGCAGGACAACATCGAGCGTTCGTTCGCGCCCGAAGAAAATACATAGTCGCGTGATGTCAGCCAGAAGTGCGCGCTTCACCAACGAGGACGAGGTCTTCTGATCCGGAGCAGCAAGCTGGATCACGAAGCGAGACACCATTTTGTGCAGCCGATTCAGCTCCTTGTCGAAGTTGCTCGACGAGAGGAAGAGCATGTGCGCAGTTGACGAATCACCATTCTTTCCGGATGATAGCCCATTTGCGTTCGATGCTGGACTGGCTCCTGCACTTCGCTGCTTCATCGAGTGCGCGATTTCCAGGAATCGACGACTTGTGGAAGCGAGCAGTGGCAGGCATTCCGCGAAAGTGATGCGCACCAATTCATCCTGGTCGACTGGAAACTTGGACATCTGCGGGAGAATGTACTGGGGGAAGATGTTGGCGTCCGAAAGCGGAACACTCTTCACCAAAGAGAGAACCGCAGTGAGCGATCGGATTGCCACAGCGCGGACCGTAGCACTCGAGTCATCGACGACTTCCAGAAGGTACGGCACAAGGCGTTGCAGTCGCACTTCATCGCTCGTGAACTTGCCGAGGTGACGCATGAGGTGGATAGCAGTGATCTTGCTCTCTGGGACTTGAACGTGTCTCAAGCTCGAACAAACCAGCGAGAGGATAATCACAATGCCGTTCCGGTCGTGATCCCACGGCTCATGCCTCAGCGAGCTCTTCGTTCGCCGGCGCGTCGTGTGCGACTCCGAGTACATCGAAATCTCGTCTTCTTCAGCAAGATCAGACTCCGGACGCTCCTCGAAACTCGTTCCACGCTCTTGTTGGTCTTCCAGAAGTGGCACATCATTCACCAGAGCGTGCTTCTTCTTCTCCGTCAAAGCTTGGAACTGCTCGTTCAACCGCTCGATCTTCTTCTTCTGGGCCGAGCGACTCAGATTCATCTCCTTCTCCTTCTCTTGGTCTCGCTCGGCCGGCGTCATGTTCTCAAGAAGTGCTCGTCGATCGGCCTCTGACGGAAGCCTTTGGTCCAGCTCCTCGAGAACACGCTGGGCCACGTGACCGTTTGCATCGAGTGACGCAAGTTCTGCTCCCAGTTGTCGATCCGATCCGTAGCCCTCGCGCATCCGCTGCATGAAGAAACGCTCTCCTTCCACGTCTTCAACACCAGCGACTTCACGAACGATGCGCCCGTAGTACTTGCACGCGAGTCGAATGCGAGCATCTGGCAAACGTCCACCACGACCAAGCACGAGCGCCATGAACTTGCTGGTAAAGTTCTCAAAGTGGCCAGGGAATAGCGACGTAGGGCTCCATCCTGTGTACTTGACCAGATACTCACTAGCCGACAATCGCGCACGAGGGTCGAGCTGGAGCATGTGCAGAAGAAGTTCTTCCAGCTGCGGGTCGTCCACTTTTCGAAGCACGGTCTTGAGGTATTCATTGTCACCCGTGCGATACTTGAGCAGCGAAGGCAGGTCGAAGAGAGGCTTGCCACCGAGGAACAGCTCCGCAATCACACAACCAGCAGAGAACACGTCCATCGACTCGAGCAGGTTGCCTTCTCGTCGGCTTCGTCCATTTCGAGCAGCACCAGCAGGGGCAGAGTTCGGCGCGTTCTCCAAAAGCATGTTCCGTTCGATTGCCTCCACTGTGAGCTGACCGCCTCCCAGCGTCGACAGCATCGTCGCGTCCTTGGAGCCGGAGGCGGACGAGGTCGATCTTGTCGTGCTCTTGTTGCCGTAAAACCGCTCAGGGGCCACGCTGCAGCCACGTCTCGGTGCGTCGATGGCACTGAAGTAGTAGTTGTAGTCCGCCGGGTCGTCTTCCGGGATGTACGTTGGCTTGAACGGCGCGAAATCCGTCAGGTAGATCCAGTTCCAGCTCGTCACCATGATGTTTTCTTGCTTAATGTCGCCGTGGCAAATGCCCTTCGAATGGCACTGCTCCAGCGCCCGCAGGATCTGGTACGCGATCCATTTCTTCTCAATCTTGGTCAAGAACGGACGCGAGCAGATACGGTCGTAGAGATTCGACGCGAAGTACTGGCGCACCAAGAACGCCACGTCGAACTTGGTCGAGAGCTGGTAGTCCGCGTACGGCATGATATTCGGCTGCTGTTCAATGCTGAAGCCCTGGCTTAACCGTCGAAGCGCGACTTCCACGTTCCCTAGTTTTTCATTCGGGTCCACTTTCCGGTAGATCTTGACCACGAGTGCACCCTGTTCGCCCTTACATGTGACTGTCTTGAGGAACTTGCCGTTGCCGATGAGCGAGTCGTACACGATCGGCATCGACTTGTAGCCCATGAGGTACGTGCGCAGGTGCGACTCGCTGTCAAGCGGCGGCTGAGCGCGCGGCGCCGCGTTTCCCATGGTTTCGTCGCGAGCCTGCTACGCGTGCCTTGTCGATATACGCGCTTCGCCTCGCTACAGTATCAGAGTCGACGTCTCCACGCCAATATTCACGCAGCCGCCAGCACCACGTCCCTTGATCGCCGGCGTTTCCTTCCCTTCGCCGTCACGTTGACGGGCGTATTTGGCGGATTGCTTGCTCCCTTCTTCACGCACTGGAAACACACTGGGCATTTGTCTCCACGTGTGCCACAGAGGTGGTACAGTGAGAACGCCTACTGTGGATACTGTAGTAAGTTCGAATTGCACTTCCAGAGTGATGGTCTCAAATTCCGCCATCATTCATAATTTTAGCCAATCAAATCAAATGAAACAGCGATGGTTGAAGTTCTTGGAGGTTTGAGCTTCCACAACGGAAATTCACCAGGACGCAGCAACATGGAAGAGAAAGCGGGCGGCGGCGATATGCCGCATCGCATTGAGGCCGAAGAGAGCATAGCGCGTATGAACGGCACAGGAGACGCGAATGAGGACATTCACGAACTGCGCAAGTACATCAGTACGTGGGCGACGGGCTGGCTTTGTGCGCTTCAAGAGGTCTCACTCGAATGAAGTGCAAATGATGCACTCGGAGATGGAGCTCATGGAGAGCATCAAGCAGAGCGAGGATAGCATCTCCACCGTGAACTCTCGTATTGACAAGCTCAAGGTTGGTCGAATGTATGGTTCGCTTGGTTCTGAGGTCGTTTGCTGACATGTGTTCGATAACTGAAGGAGCTCATTACGAGCGAGAAACATCGCAGCAAGCAAGTTGGGCAGCTCTTGACCAAAAGTTCGCAGGGGTTGAAGACTCTCAGTGACAAAAAAACGGGTTTGATGAAGCGTTGTGATGGAGATGACTTCTCGTTGTGTTAATTCCGTCCACGTTTTAGTTGTCGAGGCCAAGTATCGACAATATTGCGGTACGTATTTAGTTGAAATGATGATCCGCATCACCCTCGTATTTACATGTTGGCTGGGATAGAAACGATTGCGCAGCGTGCTGTGGAGTGCCTGGATCTGAAGACGAAGTATCAAAGCCTTCGTCGGGTGATCGAAAACCTCGAGACCCTTGTCAACAGTTCCGACCACGCCAACACCGAGACAATCTCCGCTGCCCAAGAGCTGAAGGAAAAACATAGTGCTGGTATGTTCAACGTGCAACTTTGCGCTTGTACCGCCTCTGACAGGTTTGAATCAGTGCTTGAGACGATGAGTGGCGAGAATGAGCTCGACATCCATCGCGCTGAGCTGCAGAAGATTCGGGCGAAGAAGCGATACATCGACCAACACGCCGAGCAGATTGCAGTTGAAGCAAAGAGCCTTCACGACCAGCATGAAGCGCTCAAACAAAGATTGGCCGTCGCCAGTCGCGAGCTGCTTGATCTTGATGCAACTCTGGAGGGTCTCAACGGGGACAGTACACGCCAACGAACTCGGCTACTCGAAGAGATTCGCCACCTCCGTCAAGTGAAAGGTGAGGTTACCTTACTGTTTGCACATTCGACCATCAACTAACCGAGACTCTA
The DNA here is from genome assembly GCA_023337495.1 of Pythium diclinum. NCBI lineage: Eukaryota > Oomycota > Peronosporomycetes > Pythiales > Pythiaceae > Pythium > Pythium diclinum. The sequence continues at coordinate 22,033 of JAADXB010000007.1, read as the reverse complement.
GATCAATCCACCAAAAAACTTGCCACGAAGCAGAAGAAGTATCGAGTGAAGATGAAGGGCGAGATCTCAACTCTGAAGAAGCGCGTGACTTTTGTCACGAGAGGTAGAATAACGGACGAAGACCTTCTGCTCTTCATTACAATGAGACTGAGCTGTGAGTGCTGCAGAGCTTGAAGGCCACGAAATGGGCGTCGAGGACACTTTGTCGTCGTTGGCTCCGTTTCAAGATAGTCGCGGACAACTAGAAGCAAGGTGAGTTGGCATTCATTACGTCATACTGCACAGTCGGCTCATGATTTCTTTGTTTGAGGGCAGACTGTCAGAACTCGAGGCAGAGATTGGCCAACGACAGGCAAGTCAACTGAAAACGCTGACTGTATTGTTTACTCTACTGACTGCTGAAAAAAATAGGAGAGCATTCGCATCGTGCCAGCGCAGATCGACGATTTTGACGCGTCCAAGGAGGCTTTTGACCTGAGCTCGATGAAGTCCAAGCTAGAATTGAAGAACGTTGAGGTCGAGTCAGCAGTTCGTAAGCTCACAGAACTCAAGGTATCATATTTGTTTTCCAGAGGAGGGAACGCAAGGAAACCAGCTAACACATTCCTTCCAGGACGAGCTAGCTCAGCTAGAGGAAGACGCGGCACGTGTAAGTTTTGTTTTTCATGTCTGAACATTGGAACGCGCTTAAATAGTGTTCGAGTGCCAGGTTCTCGAAGAAAAGCGCCGTGTCGACGAGGACGTCGCTCTTTTATCGTCGGTCGAGGCCGAAGAGGAACTCACGATAGCTCGTGGGCAGCTGAAAGAAGTTGAGGAACAACGCAGCCACCTCAAGGCCGACAACGAGAGTGCCGAGGAGGCGTCCAATCGTCTGTCACTTCAAGCGCAAAAGAAGCGTCAACAGTTGAAGCGGGCAAAGGCCTTGACGACCAAGCACACGAAGGAGCTCCGCAAGGTGTCACAACAGCACGAGCAGGCGAACACCAGACTCGCCAAAGAGCAACAAGCACTTGCACGAGTGACAGAAGCCGAGCAGGTACGGCGTCTTGAACTGACTCTTCTCGTGCGGAAGATTTTCTGACGATGTGTTCATGCAGCTTTCCCTCCGGTAAATTCGTTGTGTCTTCATCTAACTACGCCAGAGCTGACAGACCAGTGTATTGTGTCAGCTTGAAGTCCTCTCAAAGCGAAGCGAAGACTACGAACGACGCTAGACTGGAGGAGTTACATAGAGCTCTTCATGACAAGGAGCTTGCGTGGAAGCGCCAGTGTCTTGAAGAAGAAGAACGCTTGAAGGCGGAGCTGGAGGCGTGGACTGAGAAGGTTGCTCGAAGTGACGGCAAGGCCAGTCACAGGAAACGAAGAGCACTTTCTGACGTGATGTGCTGTGCTCCACAGGTGGAAGAGCTTCAAGCTCAACTGGCGTGAGGCATGAGCGTGAAAGGTCGTCGATGGATACAAATCGACTTCGTCTGATTTTCAAACCTAGGTTTTTTTGGGATGCACTTTCTACTAAGTACGATCCGACCGTTATCGAAGACAGGACGGCATTTCTCAGCGACATCACCGCCGACAGGAGCGGTCAGGAAGAACAACTTGTGCCAGCGGTCGGTCACGCCTGGACGCGTCGGTACGTCGGAAGATCGGAGTTTGTGTGCATCGCACTCGACAGCTTCTGCAGGCGATCACTTTATTGGTGGACCAGGCGTCGGCTCTCACACTCACATACTTAGTGTGAGTCTTGCACTCCAATCACTAGCCAAAATCCAAGAACAAAAGCGAGCGAGCATGGGCAACGCCGAGTCGCGCGCAGCGTCGCAGAACAGCTCGTGCCCCAATGGCGACGACGACACGATCAACGGCGCTGGCGATACGCGCCACTCGATGCCCGATGCGACAGGCGTCGACTTGCCGGCGCGCTCGGAAGCCTCGCAGCGCCGCCACTCCATGTCCGTTCCGTCCTCGCGCAACTCATCACGCCGAAGTCGGAACCGACCATCCACTGCTGCTCAACGACCCAGTTCGACCAACACGCCCAACAACAGCGCCAATAGCAACGGCCGCGCGAGTGCCGATCGCAGTCGAGAAGCCAACGTCGAGGCTGGCGGCATAGAACGTGGACAGCAGGCGACCGAAGAACAAACGAGCCAGGTCGGGTACTGGTATCTCATCAAGAATGGGTACACGGAGCTCGTGAATCTCATCATCCGACCACCACGTGCCAGCTACGACATCGAAGAACTCGGACCATCGTCGTTTGCATTTTCCGGACGCGATTACAAGCGGGAAGACTTCACTGTCGTGAACGACCGCCAGCAGACACTGCATTGTTCGCATTGGCTGCCCGTCCAGAAAGAGATCAATGGCGTATCCGAGTTCCCGTGCGTGATCTACTTGCATGGCAACTCCTCCTGTCGTCTGGAGACGCTCTCGGTGCTGCGTACGTGTCTCGCATCGGGTCTCTCGGTTGTTGCATTCGACTGCGCAGGCTGCGGAAAGTCGGACGGCGAATACATTTCACTTGGTTACTACGAGCGCGACGACCTCACGAGCGTCATCCAGTATCTACGCGCCAACACCACAGTGTCGACGATCGGACTCTGGGGACGGAGCATGGGTGCTGCGACAGCTCTGCTTCACGCAGACCGAGACCCGTCGATCGCAGGCATCGTCGTGGACAGTGCCTTCACGAACCTCGAACAACTCGTCCAAGAAATCGTCGAGAGAGGCCGTCGCGAAGGTCTCACCATCCCGGGCTTCGTGGTCAAGATCGTGATGAAGTTCATCCGCAGTTCCGTCCAGAAGCGCGCCAATTTTGATATCAAGAAGCTCTCGCCGATCGACCACGCCTCCATTTCGTTCGTTCCAGCGCTCTTCGTCGCAGCCAACGGCGACGACTTCATCGGCCCTCACCACAGCGACCAGATCTTTGCGCAGTATGCTGGTGACAAGAACATTGTGAAGGTGGCGGGCGACCACAACAGCGTTCGGCCGCCGTTTCTCCTGGACTCGGCCGGCATTTTCCTCCAAGCTGCACTACAAGTCGATCCGCTGCTACTTCCGGACTCGACTCTGCTCGGTGGAACCCGCAGTGGACGCACGCCCTGGGCAGGCAACGGTCCGTCTTCGGCATCTCGGCTGATGATGATGGATCTTGAGGCTGCTCTCCACGCGGGTCCCAATGCAGTCTCGCACCTCCCCAAGTCACCGTGGGAGTGTCCGACATGCACGTTCCTCAACGGCGCTCTTCGTATGCAGGTGAGTCGTTTTCATGGACCCAGCGGCTATATCTTGCATGACGCCTAATGTGTTTTCGTTTGCAGTGTGAAATGTGCCAGACAACTTACAAGCCACCGGAGCAAGCGGCCAGCTCGCCCAAGCGTTGGAGCTCGTCGCCCAGCAACCTGAACCAGGCTGCTGCTGACTCGGATACGGACGACAGTCTCACGTCCAGCGCGTACTCACTGGCACAGCCTCCGTCAAGCTCGCGAACGATTTGATTTTCACGATGCTTCCCAACTCACGACTCGAGCGGAGACACGCGCTGGCGCCGGTGATCTCGACTGCCGACGAGCTACAGTATTTATTTTTGAAGCCTCTTCCTCGCACATCGCGCCACGCACGCATAACTCCACCTAGATGCAATGAATACACCACGCACGCGTCGTTCGCGTTGATCCTTTCGAGACCTGCTTGTGAAGAAGACAACGACACTGACGGAATATGCAATGACAATGGACAGAAAGATGACATGGGAGACAGAAGACGTCGACAACAGAACCGCAGCACGCGACGCGTCACCACTCGTGCGGCGCCATCGGTGGATCGCTGCGGACTGCGTCGACCATTTCTTTAATGGACATAGCAGGAGAGAGAGAGACGCCTCGACCATGCTGCTAGGCTAGGATGGGACGCGCACCGCGGCTACTTGTACTACGCTTAGTACGTGTGGCCGGCCGACTGCTTCTTCTCACCGAGCTCGAAGTGCTTGGTGCGCTTCATTGGGAGCTGCTTCTTGGTCTTGCACTCCTTGCACTCCATACGAAGCGTGATCTTCTTGGTGGTCTTAGCCTGTTGTCATCAAGCGAGAAAGGCGGCAAGCGTGAGTCTCAAGTCTCAGGTAGCCAACGACGGTAACAGTCGAAACGAACCTTCTTGTGGAAGATAGGCTTGGTCTGACCACCGAAACCCTTCTGCTTGGCAGCGTAACGACGGGCACCCTGCGCGAACTTGGAGGCCTTACCCGCCTTGTACTGCGAGATCTTGTGGACCGTGTGCTTCAGGCACTTCTTGCCCTTGCAGTAGGTGCGGCGTTCCTTTGGCATGTTCACCATGGTTGCTAGTTTCTACACACGAGCGCAAGCGGCCACATCAGTTCTCCGTGTCACTGTGTGTGTGGATTGTCGTGACTAGTCGCTGTGGTGGAGACGCGTTCGTAGCTGGTCGTTCAGGAGATACACGAGAGAGAGAGACGTCGACGAAGGCAGGATCCGCGATTAATCTCCACCCTTCGCCAGACGAATTCGACGCCATTGACGCCACTGTGTGCTCGTACGACTGCACGACTCGCTAGTAGTCGTCCGTGATCACCGTCACCTCGATCTGTGCTGGTAAAGTCGCATGAAGATCCCGCGATCCACCGGTTCATCTGTGGACTTTGTATCCATGTCGTCACGCCGTTTGCACTCGTCCATCGTCGCGAACACCACCATTCTGCTCGTCAGCGACTCGCGCGTCTCTCTCGCGGTCTCTCCTGTACGCGCCACGCGCCATCTCCACGCACAGACCAGTCCAGAGCGGCGTCATTCTTACCTCTCTTCTAGTCCGATTTCCGAAATCACTACCAACGCCGTCCACTGGGGGCTTCAGTCACGTACACTTGGCGCCGAGAACCAATGGTTTCCCACCACCAGGCCATGGAGGAAGCGTAAAAACCATTTCGAACATTAACCGAACATAACTGAAACACGTAATTACATCCCCAAAGTTGCCCTACCCTCTCTCTCTGAAGTAGCACGAACGTCTAACATCGTGAAGTAGCGAAGTAACACGAATGTGAGTGATGGTCTCTCAATCACCAGCAGAACTTGCCGAGGCTCGAAGCATTGGGCACGAAGCGAGATCAAAGCTCGCGAAGTGGCGTCGTCTCTGTCTGTATATGAGCCTTGTAGCTACCAGATCCATCATGTCCGAGCTCTACAGGAATGCTGTGTGTCTTGCACCCATGGTGCGCGCGGTACGGTCTCCCCACGTGCAGTACAAGCCACGCTACGTGCAATTGAAGCTCACTGGTTTTTGTGAATAGGGAACGCTGCCCTTGCGACTGCTCTCGCTGCGCTACGGCGCCGACCTCGTCTACGGAGAGGAAATCATCGACAAACGCATCATTTCGTCCACGCGCATCGAAAACAGTGCGTCAACATCGTGAAAATCACACCCAAAACCCCGTTTATCATCATCTAGACATGTTTCTACCTTCTTAGCGGTGCTCAAGACCATCGACTACGTGGCCAACAACGGCGACTCGGTCGTGTTCCGCACGTGCGACGAAGAGAAGGGCAAGGTGGTCTTCCAGATCGGCACGGCCGACCCACAGCTCGCGCTCCAAGCCGCCAAGCACGTGTACGCCTCCACTTGTTCATCATTCACGAACATCAATCATTCATCCGACTGATTCTTCTCTTTTGATTCTTCAAATATCAACAATCAGTGAACAAGACGTCGCAGCCATCGACATCAACATGGGCTGTCCGAAGCACTTCTCCGTGCAGGGCGGCATGGGCGCAGCTCTTCTCAAGAACCAGGACATGGCCTGCGACATCGTGCGCACGCTCAGCTCCAACCTCAGCATCCCCGTGTCGGCCAAGATCCGACTTCTTGCGACCACCGAAGAGACCATCGCGTTCGCCAAGAAGCTCCAGGAGGCCGGCGCTGCTGCCATCGGACTCCACGCTCGCACAACCAAGGAGCGGCCAGGCGACAAGCCCCACTGGGACCTCCTGCGTCCGGTGATCGAGGCCGTGTCCATCCCCGTGCTCGTGAACGGGGACATCTTCAACCGTGACGATCTCAAGCGCATTCAGGAGCAGAGTGGCACCACGTCGTTCCTCATCGCACGCGGCGCCATGCGCAACACTTCGGTCTTCCGCAAGGAAGGCATGCTGCCGTACCTGGATGTACGTACTCTGTGGTCTTGTGGCAAGGTCCCTACTCAGGGCTCGGTTTTCTGACTCCTCTGATGGATTTCGTAGGTGGTGGAGGCGTATCTGACGGCGGCGGCCGAGACGGACAACGTGTACCCGAACACCAAGTACACGATGTCGCGCATGCTGCCGACCAAGTGTGACGAAGACTCGGCGGACGCGCCAGTGATCGTGGCGGATCTGTACGCGACCAAGACCAACGAGCAAATGTTCGCGATGTTTGGGCTCGCGGACCTCTACGACACGTGGCAGCAGGAGTTCCAGATGCGCGCCGCCGAGCAGGACAAGTTCATGCCCAAGCCCATGCAGCCGGCCCACGAGTACGATGACGAGCACGTGATGTCGCAGCAGTTCTTCTGTAATCTGTGCCACCTGCAGCTCACGAGCGACCAGGACGTGGCACTCCACCTCAAGGGCAAGCGCCACAAGAACAAGCTCAAGCTCGTGCTGGCGGCCTCGCGCACGGAGCTCGTCGCTCAGTCAACCACGACGACTGCCGAGACGTCTGAACCAGCACCAGAAGCAGTCCCTGCTACTACGGAGGCGACGCCAGAGGCGGACGCCGTCAGCCACAAGAACAAGAGCACTGAGCCGAGTGAGGAGGAGCCGCTGGCCAAGCGGGCGAAGCTGAACGTGGAGGAGGACGGAGAACCGAAGGCCCAGTCGCCCACGGAGACCACGGCCACCACCACCCAGAGCTGAGACCGACCGTCCAGACTTTGAGAAAGTACATACACACATACTGAGTGTTGTTAGAATGAAACAAAACACGATGGGTTTACATTTGCACATATCGACTGCCTCCACCTCCGTTGTTGGCACCCGCACCGCCGCCGTTGCCCGACGCGTGGTGGTATCCTTGACCCGCTGGCTGGTGAGCTCCTCCTCCTGCTCCGTACGCTGGCTGCTGGTAGCCGCCGTGCTGCGGCTGCTGGTAGTACGACGCACTCGACGACTGCTGATACGGCGAAGCCTGTTGGTATGACGAAGGCTGTTGGTACGACGAAGGCTGCTGGTACGAAGACGACTGCTGTGGCTGCTGCAGGTACGCGAGCGACTGGTGCTGGGCCTGGTAGCTGCTCGCGTAGCCGCCCGCACTGCTGGCACTGGCCGTGCGGCTCGAGCTCGCGCTGCTGCTGCCTCGGTGTCCTCCTCCTCCGTACCCAGCAGCCCCTCCTCCAGCTCCGCCCATATTGGCGGCCTTGCGCAGACTCTCGACCCACTCTTTCTTGACTTCGACCGACTTGGCGTGGAGATGCAGCGGAAAGTACTTGTCCTGCGCAAACGACACGCTGAAGGCCTCCGGGATCGCAAAGTCGTCGTCCACGACGGCGCCCGTCACGTCCATCGGCGGGTTGTCCGACCGCGCTCGCTCGTAGTCCTCCTTGGTATCGTAGAACGACAACTGGTTGCCCTGCAGCACAAAGTACCGCTGGTACCACTTGGCCTTGGCCGAGCCGCCTCCACCACCGGCCTGCACCATTTGCTGCTTGATCAGATACCCAGCGAGCACCTCCGACATGGCCGACGAGATGAACTCGGTGGCTCGGTACTGTCCTTGCTGCGCCGTGTCGGCCAGACGCTTGAGCGTGGCGTTGTGGTTGAGCACGTGCTCGAGCTCGTTGGTCTTGAACTCGAGCGTGGACTGCAGCGACAGGATCTCGTTCTGGCACCGCTGCTCGGCCTCGCGCACGCTGAGCTCACACTTCTGCTTCTGCTGCTGCGAGAGTTCCTGCATGGCACTCGCCTGGCCCTGGGCGATCGCGACCTTGACGCTCATGTCGTTGACCTGCTTCTCCAGGTCACGAAGCTCGCTCATGTGGGCGGCGTTGCAATTCTCCGTGCGCTGGATGACCTGCGAGACCACGCGCTGGCTAATAAACTCACAGTACGCAGCGTCAGCCGACGGGCCGATCGCCAGTGAAAAGTACTCGTTGTGGACGATATCCAGCTCGTCCTGCAGGAAGCCCTGGGTGTCTCGAAACAGAGCCATCGCCGACTTGTGGGCATTGCCCTGCGTGTCCGTGATGTACTCGGTGGACTTGAGACTGAGCTTGGTCAGCACGTGGCGGCAGTAGGTCATCGACGCCGCGGCGTTCTGCTGCTTGAACGGCTCAAAGGCCCTCGCCACGGCCACGCGGAACTGCTCCAAGTACTCGTTGGGCTCGTCGCTCCCGGCGTCGTTGTCCACGACATCTCGGAGCTTCTTCTTGGCGAGCCGCTTGCACAGACGATGCACGGCCTCCAGCGTGTCCTCGCGACACGGCAGTCTCGCACGCTCAATAGCCTTCTCCTGGAGCCCGCTACGGTCGTCGTTCTCCATGACCTCGATCATCTCGCTCTCACCAGCGTGGGCCGCCTCTTCTCCAGTCTCTTCACCGTCCTGTGGAGGCGGAGGCTTGGACGCCAGCGGCACAGCACGCAGGTTGCCGTACTCGTCGAACATGGCGTTCTCTCCCTGGCCATAGTCCACGACCGTGAGGCTCTTGCCGTTCTCGGCGTCGATCTTCTGGTCAAAATCAAACTGCTCCGACGTGTGGAAGCCCTGGACACGCGCCACCATCTCCCGCTTGTACAGCTCCACAGCATCATGCAGTGCGTCTTCACACTGGGCCTGGACAACACGGCTCCAAGCACTGGAGATCACAGGCGCCTTTCCGCTGTTGAGGGCCTCGACGTACGACTTGACCAGGTTCACGAGCATGGGGCCGTTGATGGATTTGCCGTACAGCATCTTGGGCTTGGCCTTGTCGAAGAGTCTTTTGCGCAGCGTCTCAAAGGCCGACCGGAACTCGTCACGCAGCTCACTGTAGGGCACCTTGGGCAGCGTGCGAAGCTTCTGCTCGTCGTCCACGGGCCGCACGAGCGTCACGCAGTCACGCTGCCTGAAAAAGTCGGCAATTAAAAGCCGGATCTGGTCCTTGGCCAGCGCGTCGTCGCTGTAGCCGCCCGTGGGCGTGAGGGCGTTCTCCAGATACTGCTTGGACGAGATCTTCTTGCCGTTCTCTTGAAGCTGCAGCGTGAAGTCTCGCACAACCCACAGGAACGTCGGGAAAAACTCGTGGAGAGAATTATTGCCGCCGCCAATATTATTGGCCCCTCCAGCACCATTATTATTGGCCGACGTCTGGATATGCTTGGACAAGTTCACGACCAGCGAGAGATCTTCAATGGCGTTGCCGTCGATCACGCCGCGACTGTTGTAGATGAAGTTGGTGGCCAGCAGAAGCGCCAATGCGAAGATGCGCGTGTCGTGGGTCTGCTCGCGGTCCACGGAGCCGAGGCCTTCCGTATCTAAGAACAGATACGTCGTGCCGTCGTCCATAACTAGCGGCTCGCCCCAGAGCCAAATGCCCTTGGTACACGCGTTCACGGTCGCGCCCACGGCGAAGCCTTCGTCACTAGGAGGGATCTCTTCATTGGCAGCTAGCCCGCTGGCGTCGATGGACTTGGCGTGGCGCACGAGCAGGTTCAGCAGAAACGACTTGCCCGTACGGTACAAGCCGGCGACGGCGACCACCACGAGCTTGCCCTTGAGCTTCTCGAGAAGAGCGCAGGCGTCCGGGTTGAGGCTGAAGGCGCCGTCGTCGCCCACGAGCACGAACGGCAGCGGACGCACGCCCGCCATGATGAGAGAGAGAGAAGGTCTCCGTTAAGTTTCCAGGCTTTTTGACTCGAAGCTGCTGGCTTCTTGGTGACCGGGTCATGAGCAGGTTGATCGATGAAACCTGAGTTGGATCACTGGTCGGTGGCGGGACATGTACGTAAAAGAAGCCACCGACAGAGGGTGTGGCGATGCCATCTCAACTTGGATGGTGGTACTAGTTAAATTATGAGTATTATGGTGAATTGGGTGGGTACATGTGTCTATAATTGTAATTTTGGATTAGAACTGACCGCCTTTCTCACCATCCGACATGATCTGGGTACGGAATGAGCATGGCGTACTGCTCGACGCTCAGCGGTGGTCACGCAACGAATGACTCGAACTGCCTTGGTATGAGGAGGAAGAAGAAGAGGCGGTTTCCGCGAGCCCCTAGCTTCGCCAGCTTTTCCTTTGCGCCGCCTCGAATCGCGCGTAGCCTGCCTGGAACCAACTGGAAGCCGCCGACGCCTAGGAACCACGCGTGCAAGGGGGAGGGGATTCGCGGTCACTCGACCTCTCAGCGACCTGCAAATGATTGGGAAACTGCCCACAACCACTCGCTCTGCGACGTGCGGCTCCTTCGCCGTCCGAATCTTCAGTTTCTCTTTCTTCTTGCGCTGATTCCGCTGCAATAGTTTTCGACAAGTCTGTTAGAGTTCGCTAGTCGTAATTCATCATCATCAGTTTTCGACAAGGGAAGTTGCCTGCCGCCTTCAATTTGCCGATCGCGTACGCGTCAAAGATGTGGCTGCACAGCGCCTGAGCCAGTGGATTTCCCTCTGCCATTGACTCAAGCATGTATTCCTTCTAAGGCAATCGAGCAAGCGTAATACCAGTTGAAGGTGAGCTTCCAAACACAAGCAGCACAACAGCTGTAGCACCTTGAGTTCCCCATGTCTTCTGGTAACGGAGCCATTGGGTTGAGTGGCTGTCCGTTGACTAGGATGTGCGGAGTCGGATCACGAGGAACCGAGATTTCTTGTGGAGTTCGTAGACGGCTTCGTGGGCGCAGACAGACAGGTCTCTTTGCTGGATCCTCGCTCTGCCTCGCGGTGCGAGCACGACGCCAGAGTCGCCTACTAACTGGAACCGCACCAATCGCTCCATCTTCTACACCTCCATTGAATTGTAATGGTCTGATGGATATGAGTACTTTTGTAGTATGTGTATTATCGATGTTTATTTATGTAATTAGGGAATATATGACGTAATCTAGTTGCTGAGGCACGCGTTCTCTGGGCTTCTCAGCGTTCTCAGCAGCGGCAGACGCGAAATGTAATGAGATTGTGCAATCACCTGGGTGTGTGCTGATTGAAGATTGTTTAGACGTTAGACGCTCCGCAATTGTTTAGACGCCCGCACACCGCACACCGCCGCGCCTTCCACAGCCATTTCCAGATCCCCACCGCCTCCATGACGACGCGCACGAACCAGCAACAGCGCGTCGCGCGCCTGCGCGAGCTCCTGCGTGCGTACAGCTCTCCCCATGAGCGATCCCCATCCGCGCGTCTAACTGTAGTCTAACCAAATCTGTGACGTGTGTGTACTTTCTCGCTTTCGATCCTGCAGAAGGAGACGAGCTCGTGCTCATGCCGTGCTGCTACGACGGGCTCACGGCCAAGCTCATCGAGCGCGCAGGCTTCGACCTCACCTTCATGTCGGGCTTCGGCGTCTCCGCCGTCCACGGCTTCCCCGACACGCAGGTATTACTAGCTCTTGGCCCCTTCATTGACCGCCTTTCTCAGCGTCTAACCCACCCTTTCTGTCTGTTTTGAGTAGCTACTGTCTTTTGGCGAGATGGAGCGATCGGCCAAGGACATTTGCTCGGCGCTGACCACGATCCCGTGCATCGGCGACGGCGACACGGGCTACGGCAACGCCATGAACGTCAAGCGCACGGTCGCGGCCTACGCGCAGGCCGGCATGGCGGGCATCATGCTTGAGGACCAGGTCTCGCCCAAGCGCTGCGGCCACACAAAGGGCAAGGCTGTTGTCTCGCAGGACGAGGCGTTTGCTCGCATCAAGGCCGCTGTCGACGCGCGCAAGGAAGGCAACTTTGATATCGTGATCATGGCGCGCACGGACGCTCGCGCGACGCATTCGCTGGAGGAAGCCATCGCTCGCTGCCAGGAATTCGTGCGTCTCGGTGCGGATATCACGTTCCTCGAGGCGCCGCGGTCTGTGGAGGAGATGCGTCAGTACTGTGAGCAGGTTCCTGGCCCCAAGATGGCCAACATGGTCGAGCGCGGGCTCACGCCGATCCTGCCGCCCGAGCAGCTCGGGAAGCTCGGCTACAAGATCGCCAACTACCCTCTGACGCTGTTGAGTGTGGGGATCAAGGCCATGGAGCAGTCGCTGCAGCTACTCAAGCAGCAGACGCCGTCAGGGGCGACTGCTGCTGCTGCTGCTGCGGCTGTGGAGGATGGCACGAACGCCACGCCGAACGCTGCGCTGGATGAGATGCTGTGCGACTTTGAACACGTGAAGGACGTCGTGGGCTTCAATGGCTACTACAAGGAGGAAGAACGCTACAGCGGCAAGTAAGTGATGCGATGAAGGCCAGAAAAACCCACTGTAAACACGGCTGTCTTCATACCTACTGCCTGGAAGTTTGTGGATCTACCACATATTTAACACAGTATGCATGAATGCCCGCACCATCCAGCGGAACGTGAAGCCTCCACTTCAACTTGAAGTTCAATCGCAGAAAATATATCAAAATCAAAAGCAAAGATCCTCCACACATCAACGGATGAGCTTTGTATCATCCTACGTACCGGTACTCTAGTCTGCCTGGCAGACTGTTGATGTGTGGAGGATCTTTGCTTTTGATTTTGATATATTTTCTGCAGACTGCCAGGCTGTCGAACGTCGACAGTGGCTCTGCCAGCTTCTCCATTAGACACAAACAAAATGGACAGCTCTCTTTGTGTACGAGCCACTCGCCGACATGGACGTCCTTAATCAAATGGGTCATGCTGAAACATATTGGGCTGTATATGACTCCATGAAGTCGTCCAAGAGTCCGTCGAGCCCCTGGGTCAGTGTCTTCCGTCCGAAGTTCTGAGGCCCATCTTACTGGATACATCAGCCAATGCTTCAACGAGTTGACGTAATGATGCATCAAACCCCATCACGCACCGAAAGAAGAGACAGGAGTTCCTTCCCGTGCACCCACCAATCATCCATCAACAAGGTTCCACTGGCGCGTGGCGACGCACACATCACTGGGGATGACCGTCATCATGACGCGACCGTCGGCTCAGTCAATTCTAACGTTAGTCGACCAGTACTAGTAAGTGAGACCGTGACTTCATTTCCAAATCCTCCACCGTCTTCATCTTTCAAGTCCACCGACCCAGAACCATCATGAGCGTGTCGCTGACCCCAGACGCCGTCGCGGCCACCGCCAAGCAGCTTGAAGCTCTCGCCGCCAGCATCAGCTCGGTGCGTGGCGGCGTGGACCAGTGGGTCGAAGAGCCATCCACTCACGAGTGGCAGACGCTGCTCAAGGTCGTGGAAGACGACAGCACGCTCCACTTCCGTCTGGAGAAGACGTTCACGTCGACTAGCAAGACGGCGTCGCAGGCGCTGGACGCGATGTGGGACAACGAGCGCAAGCTCACGAGCTACCGAGCGGACGAAGACGCCAAGCGCCAGTCGCTTCGCCTCGTGGAGAACGTCAATGACGACGCGTACGTGTTCGAACGCGACCTGACGGACCCGCTCACGGGTCGCGAAGCCACGACGACGTACGTGCGCATGCGCCAGCCAGGCGCCATGGGCACGTCGACGGTCTCCGTTAGCGAGAACAACGTCTGGGCCAACAAGCTAAAGCTGTGGACCGAGTTCAAGCAGCAGGCTTCTGGCCAGGGCTTCACTGTGATCATGTCGGGACAAGTGAACCTGGACGACCCGAAGAACGCCCAGCGCACCATCGCCGGCCTCCAGCACGGCCTGCGCAAGTGGGAGGACATCACGATCTAAGGATCTAAGGACGGAGGACTCTATCTCAGAATAAGTGAGACTCTGAGAAGCGAGGCGTCAAGTATCAGATCAAATTTCCATATTTCTCAGTGCCGTACATTCGTGTAGTTCCCCCTCTCACTCTACTTGCCGCCCTTGGTGTCGAGCGCCTGCATGAGCAGCGCGATGTAGTCTTCGTAGTAGATGCGGCCGGTCTGCGGGTCCTTGGCCACACTGAGAAAGGCCTCGATCTCCTTGTCGCGGAACGGCGTGCCCTTGGTGATGAGCAGCTCGCGCATGACGTCGGCGTCGATGTAGCCTTTCTTGTCGCTGTCGATCACGCGGAACGCCGCCAGCAGCGTCTCGTCCGTGTCGGGCGCGTACTCGTTCGTGAACATGACTTCGAGCATCTTCTTCTCAAAGCGGTCGTACGCCACGAAGGTCGACGGCTCGTCCTCCTGCATCTCCGGTAGGATCTTCTTGATGATGTCCTTCTCGCTCGGGTACGCGCCCAGATACCGCATGATCGTACTCACTTCCCTATACAAACACACACAAACAGATACCATCAGACAAAGGGAAGATCTTCTAGCCACAGACGAGCAGCTCATTTCCTTACTCTTGGATCACGCAGCCTTTCTTCTCCTTGTCGAACATGTCGAACGCCAGGCGGATCCGCGCCTTGCGCGCCGTCTCCTCATCCAGAAGCCGCTGGTTCGTCGCCGACGCCGCCATGATCGTTGCTGCTACCGTACTGGTGTGCGAATGAGCAGCTACGCTCGCGTCGTTTCAATACCACCGTGTTTTGCTTCATAACGCATAACTAAGCCAAGCTAACCTCACACCCAACAGGCTAATTTCACACTTCAGCTGGTTTCGATCTGGCTCGCCTGCCACACGCGCAGCTCCTCGCCCACGCGCTGTCTCGCCATGTGAATCAGCTCTGCAAGCCCCGCGTTCACCGCTGCTTCACTCGCAACACTGCCATCAACTTCCTTCATCTGCAGCAGCTCGTGGGCGATCGTCAGACCCACGTCTCGATCCACGAGCAGCGTCACGGGCTCACTTCTCGCAGGTTCAGAGCTCGTCGCGGCCTGGCGACGCTCAGCGGCACGGCGTCGCTCCAGCAGCCCACGAGCTTCGCGCCGCGACATTTCACGGCCGTCCACCACCACGTGCTGCTGCCAGAACGGGTGGTCGCCTCCGAGAGGCACCTCCATCCCCACGAGGTCGCCTTCGCCCACATCTTCATTCGGGCTGTTCGTCGTACGGCCTTGAAGCAACGCCTGCAACTGGCCGATCGTCACCTTCTCCTTTTCCTGTCGACCAAGAACCAGACTGTCGTCGACCTCTCCTTCTTTCATCTCTTCGTCCCCATCAGCGTCTGTCCCCACGCGCGGCTGCTGCCTGTTTTGGCCAAGCCAGTAGATCCCTTCCTCTACCGACTCGTCGACGATGAAGCGGTGGACTCGCGTGGCCTTGGTCTGTCCGATACGGTGGATGCGGTTGATCGCCTGGGCTTCGATACTCGTGTTCAATAGCGGCTCCACCAGCAGCACTTCAGTCGCCTCGACCACATTCAAGCCATTTGCGCCAACTTTGAACGGCAACGCGAGCACACAGGCCGATGGGAAGAGCTTGAACTGCTGCATCACGTGCGGGAACTGCTTCTTGGTCGTGAACGTGAAGCACTTGATCCCGTTCAGTTGCAGCGCTGCCGCCAACACGTCCATCATGTCCGGCCACTGCGTGAAAATCAACGCCTTGAGCTCCGGGTTCTTGGTCGCGAGAGTCCGCACACGCCGCAGGATCGCGTCGATCTTGGAGCTGAAGCCACTGCGTAGCAGAGGCACGTCTTTATCTTGTGCGATGGCTCGAGTTCGCGCTGCTAGTGACAGCTCCTTCGCACGGCCGACGTCGTTCTCCACGTTCTTCCGAGCTTCGCTGGGGAATACGCGACGGCACGTCGGGCATCGAATCGTCTTACTCACGCTGCTTCGGTTCGCGAGACGATCGGCACACTTGACACACGTCTTGTGGGCACACGGTAGCATCGTGACTCGTTGCTTGCTGATATCTTCGAGACAAACGACACACGTTCGGTCGTCTCCCCTGGTCGCGCCATCGTCTTCCACTCCATTCTCACCGTCACCACCCGTGGCTTTCGGGGCAGACGTCTCCTTCAAATGCTTGAGATAGCGAAGCTCCGATTGCTTTCGCTTCAGCTCGTCTTCAGCATTGACACGATCAGCTTCCAGCGCCATCTCCTTCAGCGGTAGCTCGTACGGTTGTAGTTTATACAACTTGTCTGTGGCCGTGACGACAACTTCTCCAGGCAGACGCAGGCGGATCTTCATTTGCGCCATTTCCAGCTCATCCAACGCGCCGAGTCGATGATGCTGCGCCTGGAAAAGTTTGGTCGCTCGGTTCCACTCGCGTAGCAGCTGTGTGTACAGCTCGCTTTCCTGTTGGAGGCCGTCCTGGATCAGGTTCGCCCATCGCTCGATTTCTTTCGACCCGAATACGCTGCGGTTTTCACGCATCAGCGCACGCGTTCCGGTTGAAAGCTGGCGGAAGATATCCAGAAACAGAGACGTCGGAGCGGTCGTTGTCACCACTTCGATGATCCTCCGTCCCCCATCGCTGTCGTTGTCGACATCTAAGTCGATCAAATCGTCCGCGATCCACGACGCTAGAGATGAGGACGCCAACGGCGCCACTGTGCTGTCGATGCCCAGCATGTGCTGCTTGTAGCCATCCAGCTCCTTGTAGAACTGGCAGTGCCAACAGGTCGGTCCTTCGCGGGAATCTCGGCATTTGTTACAGTTGCCTGACATCTCGACATCGGACTTCTTGGGCTTGGAGTGGCTCATGCCCAGTAGCTTCGTCGAGATCCCATGACGCTTCTTGTGCAGCTCGACCACCTCACCCACGAGAGCTAGCGATAGGCCATTCACATCGTGGAATCGGTCGACAAACGTTTTCGACCACTTGGTATTGACTGCCAGCAGGTGCGCGCGAAGACGATCGACAATTGACTGCACATCGTTGGGCTCCAGGCGCTTTAGCAGTCCGAGCATTTCAAGCCACCACAGACTTGGCGAACACAGCATCGCATCGCGCTCGTCTCTTCCTGTTCGCGCGTGGCACAGTGTCTTCTCGGTCGTGTCCTTGATACTCTCATACTGGTACTTCGCAGAAGTGTGTTTCATCTCGATTTCCTGCAGATAGAAGCGTCGGATCTTGTCTGCTGCAGCTTCGAGAGCAACGCACTCCTGACGAATGGCTTCTTTGTCGACACCTTCCGTCATGAGCCCGTCTTCAGTAATCGCCTTCCGCAAATGGGTCAGCTCTGGCATCAGACTGACCTGCTTCGGGTTGCTTGCGTCGGACTCAACGTCTCCATCTCCAACCACAACGAGGCCATCGCCGTTCGTAGAAAGACGGTTCTCATCAGCCTCAGACTCTAGTTGGAACGCGCGACGGACTGAGTTGGCCAAGTTGTCGAGGATGTGGAGTCGCGGCAGCAAATCTGCTCGGAAATCGTCCCAATTCGTACGGATCAGGTTAACTGAGACCATGTACTTGATGATCGCCGACGCATAATCCTCCCCAATGAGAGACAGCGATGCGTGGCCGTTGTGAGCACCAATGAGCTTGCGCTGCGCTTCTTCACACTCGCGTCGACATTTCTCAAGAAGCTGCTGCAGGAAATCGTCCATCGTCAGAATGTTCATGGCACCAGCTTGCATTCCGGCGTCTCCGTTTGGACCACGACCACGACCACGCCGAATAACCCCACCACGACCGAGAGAACGAGCTGAGGCGCCAATGGACTGCATGATCTGGCCGACTTGCGGGTGGCAGCAAACCTGGCGAAGCATCAGCAGGCGGTGCCAAACGGCGTCTCCAACCTCATCATTTTCACCCTTGACCAGTCCTTGCTCACGGCGACGTCGCTCTTGTTCTTCCTTCAGCGCCTTGATCACTTCTTTCTCTCGCTGGCTGTAAAAGAGGCGCTCGACATCCGAGAATCGGCACCACACGAGCTCTTGGGTCTGCTCTGGTAGTCCAAGTTGGGCCAAAACATCCTTCTTGTTGGTACGCCAGAGAAGTCCACCGCCTGCACGAGAGCCTGACGTGTCCAATAGCAGCAAATCGAGCACACGACCAACAGCGCCGTTGGAGAAGCAGCGTTCAATTTGCTCCCGGAAGTGGAGAAGGCCCCAATCATCGTCACTGAACGGAGTCACTCGCAGGAACTTGAAGCAGCCATATAAATCCGACAACTGCGTGGAAAATGGTGTTCCCGTGACGATCCACTGCATCTCCGCTCGCAGCTCAGAGACGGTCACCGCTGCTTGCAGGTGGATGTTTTCCACGCCGACTTGCGCTTCGTCCATGCAGACGCGCCAAAACTTGAGAAACACGAGCGGCGACGCGACAAACACATACTTCTTGCGCTTCTGTCGAGTGCTGGAGCGTCGCTCTTTTCCCATGGAGGTTGGGAGATGGTGCAAGTCGGATGCGAGCGCCTCGTACGTCGTCAGGACAATGTCGTATGACGCCATCTTGGCACCGCAGCTCGCAAGCACGCGCCAATCCGCGCTCGGGCCCTTGTCCTGAAGTCGCGTTCGCATCGCCTTCACTCCAGGATACCGCAGAAGAGTGAGCACGCCAGGCTTGACATGCCGCTTCAGCTCGGACTCCCACTGGTCATGGATAGCTTCTGGTGATACGATCAGCGTGGTCTTGCAAGACACCATGAGGTGCTGGTCGACTTGGCACTGGAAGCAAATGAACTTGCCCTGGGTATCGGAGATCGTGGGATCGTAGCCCGTGCAGAGTTGATGGTGCCAGTAGTTGCACAGCTCGCACTGCACCCAGCCTGGATCGCAGTCTTCCGTCGTGCCACAGATGCAGTTTCTCTCCAACGCTCGGTATGTGGCGCTTTCCGAAGCTACTGGCTGCTGCAGAATCTGCGGTGCTGTGACTGGCGATGGGTTGCTTAGCACGAGCGAGATCACTTCCACCGTCTTGCCCAAGCCCATCTCGTCCGCCAGGATTCCACCACGAACCGCACTGAGGTCAGTCGCCAACGGCTCATCGACGTCGTTGTCTCCTGTTGCCTCGCAGAAGCGACCGCAGAACAGATCAAACAACAGCTCGCCGCCGTCAAATGGAAACCGCACACAGCGAGTCAGTCGACGTGGGTCTGGATTCGTCGATCTGCCGACCCCTTCACGCGACAGCATCCACGACAGCGCCGCCTTCTGGTAGTCACGCAGCGTCGGTAGTAGCGCGCCTCCTGTGCTTGTGATACTCGCAGGAATGTTCGACACGTCTCGCTGCAGCTGGCGCTGGACGTCGATCTTGGCGTAGATCTGATGGATGTCGAATGCTGTCGAGTTCTCCGTCCACTCGGCAAACGCAGCAAACTCCTCTGGAAACGGATACGTCCACTGGCGCTGCGAGCCTTCAAGACGGTTGTTCTGATACAACAGCCACGCCATGAGCTGCCGCATACTCGACACTGGAAACGACTTGAGCTTGGGTGAGTCCATAGGTTTGTTCGCCGTCAACGCCACGTAACTCCGCCAGTCGACACCAAAGCACCACACAAACCCAAGGGGTTCGTCGCTTGTACGCTGCAGCTCCATCGTCACGAGATCTTCACATACGAGGATCTCGAACTCCATGCCGAGATCCTGACACAGCTCCCTCATCAGCAAAGGCGCCGCCTCTTCCTTCTCTTCAGTCTTGGGCAAGTCGCCATCGTCTTCGTCCATCGATTCGGATTCATCCTCTTCATTCTCGTCGTCCCCTTCTGCCAGACCAAAGCCGATCGTTTTGACGTCCATCAAACTGCCGTTAGCCTCCAAATCGCGTAGCTTTCCAGCCAGAAGCGGTTGGGATTCGATTGAAACGGCCAGCCACAGAGCCTCCGCGCGCTTCTTGACGTCCCACGGAGCGTGATCCCAATGTAACTGGGTGGGCTTGTTCGCGCTGAACGCCGCCTCTTCGTGGGCCCAGGAGTGGTAGCGTGAATTCCACGGGCCCCGTCCGCGTTGGCGTTTCAAAGGCCGAGAATCCGAGTCGCTGTCGTCGACTTCAACGTCGTCGTTGTCGCTGGAATCGTCGATCACGATCACTTGCGGGTCACCATTCGACGCGTCTCCATCTACTGCGTCTGGCGCGCCACCTCTCGCTTCGTCTAGCTCTCGCTGGCGCTGCTCCTGCTGGCGGTTGCGCTGCACCTGCGTGGGCTTCCGACGCGCCATTTTCGTGAGACGTCAACTGGCATGTTCAAACCGCGCCACAAGTTGCCGCTGCACGGAATTCCTGGTAACCTCATTAGGTTCGCATTGGAAACTTTCAACCCAACCTTTCGCGTACTTAACACTTCTTACAACTCGCACACGTAATTACAGCTCCTAATCGATTGGTCAAAAATGACTGGTAGCAACCCACCATGCAATTCTGCACAGAAGCAGCGTCATGATGAACTGGAAACTCCCACAGCGGAAATGGACTCGACTTGGGCGACAGCAACTCGGCAGCGATCGAGCGTGATTATGCGATGCGTGTGTCTTCTATGACGGAGGAGAAGGATGATCCATTATCTCGACAATTCACGACGGTCATCTGAGCCTCCGGGCGTTGGTGATACTCGAGAAACAAACTAATGATCTGACATTCCTCCGAATCGACGGCGATTTCGAGCGACGCTAGTTGGCAACGCATTCTTGTTGCGAACTGCCACTAGTGATGCGCGTGTGTGTGTATGTGTATGCGTACGGATCTGGTGTGTGAATGCGATTTTGCGGTGAGATGGTCTGGCAAGTGAGGATAAAAGTTCATATCTGTCAATCCACTGAGATTCACGATGAAGAACATCAAACTATCTTTTTAACTGCAAACTGATGCCCGACCAACAACACTTGAACATGTTGCTGCATTGAAAAGCGATGCGAAATGCATTGACGACAAATGTGAGTTGCCACAAGCAACGAGGCGTAGATGAGGATAAACGTTCATATCTGTCAATCCACTGAGATTCACGATGAAGAACACCAAACTATCTTTTTAACTGCAAACTGATACGCCTCCTCCATCAGTACCGTTTACGCTAGATAGAGAAATGTAGAGACCGCTTAGCTTAACCAACGATGCTTTGCGTCTGATCAATTTCCACGCCATGTTGATCGTCTGTCTCGCAAGACGGAGGTAACTTGCTCTTATAGAGAGAGATTCCTTGTCAAACATCACATCACAAACGCAATCTGATTGGCTAAAATTCAGCCTGAGGGCGGGAAATTGCACTTGCCGCAAAGGAAACTTCAACTCGCAGATCGCCACACACAAAGGAAACACACGAGGAAACCCACGGCAACATGGCGGTGCGGCGTGAAGTGGTGTCCTTCTCGCAGCTTCTGCAGCGACGCAGCATACCGTACGCATGCATATATTAACTCTACTACCCACACGCTATCTTCTGATGTGCCCACTGTTCTGCTCAGACAACGAGAACGAGAGCCGTCGCTTTCACAAAGCCAAGCGAGCACGTCGAATGCGTCCTCTGGGTCTCAGTGCAGCTCCAGTTGCCACGGCGCCTCTCACGCGCATGGAGGAGTATCGTGCTCTTCCCAACGCGACATGCGTCACCACCGTGATGATCTACACGGCCTTCAGCCGCGAGCGCAGCCGGCGAGGACGCATTGTGACCATGGGTCCGCGTTCGGATCCCAGGGAATGACGCATTCGCAGGCAGAAAGCTGCAACGCACGTCCGTGGTCACAGTCACAAGAAGGTATGCGATTCCACTCAGGATACACTCAATTTGCTGGTGAAACCATTGACAATGAGCGATTTTCTGTCGAAAGAAACGAGCTGGTCGGGCTGCATGACGTCCCAGTCGCAGTCGCAGACGCAAACGTGCATGTCCCAGCCTCCGCTACCACCAGCGCCTCCATCCACAGCGCCTGCAAGTCAGGATGAACGAGTTCGCTGGCCGCTTTGTGGGATTCCAAGGCTTCCTCTCGAAGAAACCATGCTAAACTACTGAGTATATTCCAGTCCTTCCAGGTTCCTCTGCACCAGCCACGGCCGTTTCTGCAGCACAGCAAGTTCTCGAAGATGCTGTTGGAGTCTGGCAAGCTGTCGTTGGAGACATCGAAAGAGCGCGCGCGGAGCGAAGAAGAAGTGCTGAGTCGACTGG
>JAADXB010000006.1:0-56353 GCA_023337495.1 Pythium diclinum | reverse complement strand
TATATGAAAGGTCTACATGGTGTCGTGATTCCTGTTTTAATTGACCCAGTAGGGAAAAAGTTTGCTTCATCACTTTCTGTGTGGACCACACACATTGGTGTGCAAAACGTAAAAAGCATGACCTCCAGCACCGTGCAACAAAAAACACCAGACGCACAGTTCACTCACGGCTTGGGCCTCGACCACAGTCAGCAGTCAGTCGGGTCCAACTCCAACTCGAACGCCAGCACCAAACCAAACCAACAAACAGAACGCACACAAAAAGAGTGAAAAGGTCCCGCGTGCCGCGTGAATAAACGAACAAACAAAACCACCGCTCTTCGAAGCAGCACCGCGTGAAAGAAGAGGAAACCAAGAGGAAAAAAGGAAGGAATCTCCTCCATCTCCTCCTCCTCCTGTGCGGTCGTATTTTTTTTCTTCAGCCACCCACCCACCCAGTGACCCACCCATTTGCTGACCAGCTCCTTCATCATCATCATCCTCCCTCGTGATCAGATCATGGCGCCTGTGGAGATCGACGTGGATGCGGGCGTCGTGTATCGCGCGCCGCCCACGCAGCAGCGCCAGATCCAAACGGACATCCCCGCGTACTCGTCCTCGCGCGCCATGGCGGTGCAGGCGGCGATGCAGCAGCGTCAGCAACAGCAGCAGCAGACTGTGAAGCGAGGACCTGGGTCCACGGCCAGCAGCGGAAGCCGCAGCAAGCACACGAGCTCCACGGCTGAGAACGACGACGTGGACGACGATGTGTACGACGAGCGCAGCTCCACGGCCAGCAGCAACCCACGGCCCACGGGTCCGTACGGCGCCAGTAGCTTCAGCGTCGACCAGGCCATGGCCAACAGCAACGGCCGCGACAGTCTGCTGGTCAGCAACAACAGCCTCAGTAGCTTCACGGCCTCGGGATCCTTCCACGCGCAGCGACCGACCGAGTATGGACGCCAGACCGAGTACGGCAGCGCGCTCATGCGCATGGACGACGGCTACCGCTCGTCCACAGTGCGCGCTGGTCGCGCGGCGGCTGCGCAGAACGTCGACGGACTCACGCCGCTGCTTCAGGCGGCTCGCGCCGGCGACCTCGTGCTGCTGAACTCGCTGATCATCCAGCCAGGCACTGACATCCTGCGTCGTGACCCCGTGTACGGCCAGACGGCGCTGCACTTCGCGATCCGCGGCGGCCACTTGGCTATCGTCCAGGCGCTGCTCATGCCAGAGCTCGCTGGGTCCATCGTGAACGTGCCTGACAGCCGCCGCAACACGGCGCTCCACCTCGCGGCAGCCAAGTCTCGCCGTATGGCCAAGGTGCTGATCGACGCCGGCGCCGATGTCAACTTCGTGAACATGCGCAACCAGACGCCTCTTGGTGTCCACATCCTCACGGTGACCAAGGACGACCCGACCATGACGGAGATCCTGCTGCAGGCGCGTGCCAACCCGAACGCCACGGTGGACAAGTCAACGGCGCTCCACGTCGCTCTGGACAAGGGCCTGTTCCAGATCGCGCAGCGGCTCGTGCGCCACGGTGCACGACTGGATCTGAAAGACGAGGCCGGCAAGATGGTGTTTGACAAGGTCGACCCGACGCTGCTCAAGCTGCTCATGACCAACGTGAGCCACGCGCCCGTGTGGATCCCAGACGAAGAACGCACCAAGTGCATGGAGTGCAAGAAGCAGTTTGGCTCGCTGGGCACACGGCGCCACCACTGCCGCTTCTGCGGTCGCCTGTTGTGTTCCAAGTGTACGTCCCACCAACTCAAGGGCTCGCAGATCCCATTCCGACAACGCCGCAAGAAGGACCGCGAGTCCCCCAACAAGAACCAACGCGTCTGCACGATGTGTTACGATGTCAACGCGGAAGGCAGCCACGCCAAGACCCCGGCAGGCACCGCTGCGCCGGCGCACTAAGCGAAACCCCTCGCGTTCCGCATTCTGATACGCAGGACTGATTGACCTCCTGCGTACAGCCCCTCAAACCTCCTACTCCCCCTGCCAAACCACATCGGGATGGCGTGGCAGGACCCTCTCAAGCGAAAGTCAAGACCGTCGCGCGTCCGAAGTTGTTTGTAAGTACCGGAGACCGCGTCGGGAGCTGGCTGATTAGAAAAACACACGTTAGAAAAGCGACAAACTTGACTAGTGTAGGAATATAAGTACCCGTGCATAACATGAAGATACATTGTCTGAAGCCATTGCTCTGCCTATCGTCCTGTGGTGGAACCACAGTGGTTGCTGGCTCCAGCTCAGGAAGCAGCTTCTACAACGTAGTGCTACTACAGTACGTAGTACAACGGAGTACTGTACTGTATCGACTACTGCCAGCCACGCGACCAGCACCCTCGCGAGCCGAGCTCAAGCTGGAAGCCGGAGGTCGATTGCAGTCACTATCGTCGCGTAGCGTTGCGTCATTCTCGCTCCAGCTGCAGAAGCGTGGACAGCGGCCACTTCGTGGCTGCGTAATGGACTTTGGATGAGTCTACTGTACTGAAGCATTCGCTCGATGTTTTGCCGCTGACCGTTGCAAAACAGTGCTGTAGTTTGGTAGAGGCAAGTTGTCGTGACTAGTGCGTTGTCTTGTTCACGACGTGCAGTTGGTCCAGCGCCCACACAAGCAGGATCATCGTACAAGGCACTCGGTTGTTGGCACTTTCACGTCGATCCTGACATCTCCATCGGCCAGTTCGAGCTGTAACACGGACGGATCGGTCTCAAGCTTGGTTAGCTCGGCAGCCTTGTGAACTGGGACCAACACCTAAGTATCTTGCTCGCAAGGCGGTCTACGTAAATGCTAAACGTCAGTTGAACTCCATGTATCCACACTCAAATCGAGCTAGCTTTGTATTTTGCGTTTTACATTGATGGGATCACACGACCGATGGCGAGGAAAGAAAAATAAAGCTGACTAGCAGAAACCGAAGCTTGCGCTAGTCGTCGCCAAGGAAGAGAAGCAAACTTAGAACTTGTCGATCGAGGCCATGTGGAGCACGAGGTCCACAAGACGGTTCGAGTAGCCCCACTCGTTGTCGTACCACGACACAAGCTTGACGAAGTTGTCGTTGAGCGAGATACCGGCGTTGGCGTCAAAGATGCTCGAGCGAGCGTCGTGGAGGAAGTCGTTCGACACGACTTCGTCCTCCGTGTAGCCGAGGATGCCGTTGAGCTCACCCTCCGAGGCCTTCTTGATAGCGGCCTTGATGTCGGCGTAGCTCGCTGGCTTGGCCAGACGGACCGTAAGGTCGACGACCGACACATCAGGGGTTGGCACGCGGAACGCCATGCCCGTAAGCTTGCCGTTCAGCTCTGGCAGCACCTTGCCGACGGCCTTGGCCGCACCCGTGGACGCTGGGATGATGTTCTGACCAGCGCCACGACCGGCGCGCCAGTCCTTGCCACCGCGCGATGGACCATCGACCGTCAGCTGCGTGGCGGTGGTGGCGTGGACCGTGGTCATGAGGCCCTCGACGATACCGAAGTTGTCGTTGATGACCTTGGCGAGCGGCGCCAGACAGTTGGTCGTGCACGAGGCGTTCGACACAACGTGGGCCGAGCCGTCGTAGTTGAGGTGGTTGACACCGATGACGTACATTGGCGTGTTGTCCTTTGGCGGCGCCGAGATGATGACCTTCTTGGCACCACCGTCAATGTGGAGGTTGGCCTTCTCGGTCGTGGTGAACACACCGGTGGATTCGCACACGTAGGTCGCGCCGGCCTTGCCCCATGGGATATCCGCAGGGTTCTTCTCGGCGAAGATGTGGATCACCTTGCCGTCGACGATGAGGTTGCCGTCCTTGGTCTCCACGGTGCCCTCGAAGCGGCCGTGGGTCGAGTCGTACTTGAACAGGTACACGAGGTAGTCCAGGTCCATGAACGGGTCGTTGATGGCCACGACCGTGGTCTTTGGGTTGGCGAGCGCCGCGCGCACGACGAGGCGGCCGATGCGGCCGAAGCCGTTGATGCCGATAGCGACCTGGTCAGCCATGACTGCAGATAGAGCGAGGAGGTGGGGAGCTTGGGGGGAGATCTGGTTGCGAAGACGCAAATTGGATTGTGGGGATATGGAAGCCTCGGCTTCGTTTGGCTTGGGGATCTGCTGGCCAAAAGCTCCTTCGTTCCTTCCTGTTGGAAGGATCTCGCTCGGCATGTTGATGTGCGAAGGGCGGAAGCGGATGCACCTCGATAATGAGGTTTTGGAGATAAAACCTCATTTGAGATTCACGGAATGGGTTCAAGTGTCTGCGCATTTGCAGAAAAACGCGGATTCGGCAACACGGGGAAACAGAAGAAGGAGGATGCTGCTGAGTTTGGTTGCAGAGACCACACACGCTAGTGGCGAATCCATGAAGGTGTTGACGTGGAATAGAAGTGCGCTGCGTGGGGCACCAGCGCGCGCCCAAGCAGCCATGGTCACTCCATGGAGCAGCTCTGGTCTCGTGGGCATTTCCCATGGATCTTGCAGTGGCGTTGGGCTGGAGAAAAACCTCACCCACCTGGTTGAACTGCTTTGCTCGTTACGACCGAGCCGTGACACAGCGGCCGTGGCGAAACTCGTAAAAATCCTGGTTGAGTGACAGTGACATTCCATTTCAGCCAATCACAGACCTCCATTCCGTAATTACGCCTGTTGTTGAACTCGAAAGTGACGTCAGAGCCGCCACCCCAAGCAGAAAATCGTGATGACACGCGCTCCGTGACGATGCGCTGCCTGTGACAAACCCCGTTGGTTTGGAGTCTAAACTTTGGAGACCGGCGAGGTCCAAACTGGACCGCTCGTCGAGTGGATCTTCCCGTGATGACAAAGCCATGCGGCTGCAGAAGTGAGGAGCAGCGCGTCATCATTCGTCCTGCGGCTGCATGCGCCCACAACACAGTCAGCTAGCTGCCGGTGCGCTCCTCCACCATGGAGTCCATGGTGGTGGCCAACCCAGACGCGCAAGAGCTTGGACACGGTGTCGGTGGAGAGCTCCATTTTGCTGCCGTTCAGCGGCTGGGTAACAAGGTGGATTTCGCTGCTGCATTGGGAGCACGCGAGTATGGCGCCGCGTCGATGGCGATGGCGATGGTTACCGGCATGAAGGTTTGGTACTGTGCTGTATGGTGTTGATGGTCGAGTGCGGATGTGATTTGCACTGCGGCAAAGGCGAATGATGACTCTGCGGAGAGTAATCGTTGAGACAGGTGCGGTGGGTGCGGTGGAAGGATGAAGTTGTTCATTCTGTCGTGCACGGCGGATATACTATCGGTACGTAGTACGGCCTCAATGAGCACGGTTTCGAGGACATGCGGAAGCGTATGAAGCGTGCATCGCGTGCAATGTGACTACCTCTTTGTAGGCACAACCGAATGAACCGAAGGGCTCCACAACCGAAAGGCACAACCGAAGGGCTCCACTACGTGAATGGCGTACAGTACATGCGAAAGAGACTGTGTGTGGTGGAGCATTTGGTGCTTGACGCACGAACCCAATGCGAATGCGAAGCCCTCTCATGTGAGTGCAGCTCATCATGAAACGAGAGACTCCAAATGAAGCCCCACCATGGGTGTACCTCTGTACACTTGAGAAGGCCCAACACCATCAAAGATCATTGATAGACCCCACCAGATAGTGCGAATACAGTGTACTGCAGTATGCTGCATCTCAATGCATGTGCAGTGGACTCCTCCGTCGGGGAGTGGGCATTTTGATTCGCATCCGTCATCAGATCTAGCGTCTCTTTCACTTCAATCTGAGACTGACTGAGACTGAGATACCGATACCATCACCGGTATCTTAGGCAATGTAGGTACCTTCATAACCATGTAACCGCATATCACCCAACACAGGTTTCACAGTCTTGGACCGTTCTCCTTCTGTGACCGACACGCGAGGAGCTCCGCCATCGGGACAAAGCGCCACCAACTTGATCACCTCGTATCAGCAGCAGCAGCCATGAACCCTCGACCAAAGGGCCGCGCCAAGGAGAACGTCGCCGGCGAGCTCTACAACTCCAATGCCGTCGACCTCCCCGTCCACAAGATGCGTCCTGGCGCCAACAACCAGCGCCGTCAGATGCCCGGCGGCATGCCCGACTTGAGCCAGCTCATGGGCGCGCTAGGCGGAGGCGGCGGTATGCCCGACATGAGCCAGCTCATGGGCGCGATGGGCGGTGGCGGCATGCCAGACATGGGTCAGATGATGGAGATGATGCAGAAGATGGGCATGGGCGGAGGCATGCCTGGTATGGGCGGAATGCCCGGCATGGGTGGAATGCCTGGCATGCCCCCAGGAATGCCCGGTATGCCGCCTGGTATGATGCCGCCGATGATGCCGATGGTGCCCAAGGCGATCTACCACGGCATCCCAGAGACCACGCCGACCGAGAACTTCTTCACGTTCTACCCGAACTACATCAACTCGAAGAAGACGGTCCAGGAAGGACGTCGCATCATTAAGGAGGCGGCGTGCGAAGACCCGATCGCCCAGGAGATGTCGGAAGTCTGCCAGTACTTTGCGCTGCCACACGTCTTGGAGGTTCGTTCATTTGGTGCTTTGACGACGTCTGATGATGATGATGATGGTGGACTGATGTTTGTGTCCATGTGAACGTGTAGCTGACCAAGAAGTACTCACGCGACTGGATGGTGTCGGGCCGCGTGCGCGTGCGCCTTGTCAAGGCCGACGGCTCGTTCGAGAACCCCCTCATCAAGACTCGTACGTTGCTGTAACAGTGGATCATTGGGTATTTTATGCCATGCTAATCCTCTGTGTTCTTCAACAGGCAAGGAGTTGATGGTGAAGATGGCGGAGCTGATCCCGAAGCTCGCGTCCCGGAAAGAGCGTCTCGCAAAGGAAGCGGCCGAGGCCGCAGAGGCGGCGAACGCCTCGTCCTCGGCCAGCGCTGCCCCTGCGGCGTCTTCTGGAAGCAACAAGAAGAAGGGCAAGAAGAAGGGCAAGAGATAAACGGCCTGCACAGTAGGAGGATGCGTTTCCGAATCGACCTCCGATGGCAAGAGATTGCCATGGGAAAAAGTGATGATGCATCGCGGGTATGAGTGAATAGATGAGAAGCAAGGAAGCAAAACTGTTCGTGTGGTGTACTGTATGTTGTAGAGCACTAAAGGCTCTCATCTAGACCACCAGGCGGCTACTGCGAGCTCGACGGTGGAGGGCCACGACGACCAGGTCCACGTCCGCGGCCTCGGCCGGGCGCCACCGGACGCGAGAACTCACGCGCCTTCACGGCGTCGTCATCCACTTTCGTCGGCGTGAGTTCCGAGCGAATGTCTTCCACAGCAGTCGCGGGGGTGTTGATCTCGATGGTCTTGTCAAACTCAATGCCGAGCTCCGATGTAGTCGCAAGGATCGTGGCCTTCGCCGTCGAGTAGACCATCTTGAGGCGCACTGGGGCATCTTCAGGACACACGTAGAGGAAGACTATAGGCAAAAAGATACCCAGACGTTAGCTGTGTGGCCCAGCAGCGATACAAGCTACAGAGCTTAGCACTCACGGAGAGACGACGTGGCGCCAGTGGACGCGGCAGCAGCGAGCAGAGATGCGCTGTAGCGGTACGCAACGAAGCTCGGGTTCTTGTGGTCGATGACGCTTTGCACGTCGCTGAGCTCGACAGCCTCGAGGCTCTTCACCACCTCCACGCTCTCGTCGTCCGTGTTCAGTTTCTGTAGCATGATCCACGGTGAGCCACAACCAAGTGCAGTCCAGTACTCTCAAGCAGAGAACCCTCACTTACCATCGCAATCCAGTCAAATTTCCCGTCCTTGAGCAGCGTGAGCTTGTCGCGGACGTTCTGCGAGATGCCGAAGGGAATCACACCCATGGCCGTGGATCGTACGTTCGTGTCGCGCTCCAGCAGCGCCGCCTCGCGCAGCATTCGCTCCGTTTCAGACAGCGGCGCGTCCACCGCGTGGCGCTTCTTGGCGTTCTGGAAGCCTTCAAACGTCACCTCGCTCTGCATCAATCCATACACACAGGTTAGGCGCGCGCTTCCAGTATAAACAACATTTTGGCAGGTAGCTTACCAGTTCAGTGGCGTGGAATTCGCCGATGAAGTAGTTCATGCCGAGCTGCTTCTTGAGCGATTCACGCGACGACGAGTACAGCATCTTGTCGCGCACGCTCACGCCCTCAGGCACAAACGCCAGCAGCACCCAGCGCAGCGCTGGCACGTGGACATCCAGACAGAACAGCACGAACGCCGCCTCGTCCGCCACGAGATGCTGCTCTGCGACCGTCAGGCAGTCGTTGCGCGGATCCGGCGACGCGGCGCCCACGCCCGACAGCACGAAGTCCTCGCCGACGATCGAGATCTTCACGAAGCGCACGCGGCCGTTCTGCGCGTCCGCAAACGCGCGCTCCAGTTCCTCCGTGAGGTTCAATTGCGCCTTCGCCATATTCGGTGTCTTTTGTTTCTTATTCGAACTCCTTCGGATCCTTCGAGTCAACTGGACTTCAAAATGGGACGACGAACAAAGAGAAGCTGCGGCACGTCAATGTCACTAAAAAGCCAATCCTCCGTTGGAGTGACATTTCATGAAAAACACAGATTAGGATTGGGAAAAATGAGGAAAAGGAAACCACATAGTGTACACACAACTTGGCGAGGAAAGGCCGGACAACCGACACGAATACTATTAGGAACGCCAAGATATATGCACACGGTGCCTCAGTCGCTTATGCGTCCTTCAAGAGCTACACACGAATACACCAGTGAGTTAGTCGGCCGTGTCGAGAGTGCAAGCAATGCAAATCCAAAACACTGTCGTACCTCCTCGTACGAATAGGCCAGCTCCAAGGCGTGCAGCGAGCCTGACGCCAGGCGTTCGCGCACCTTGGCGTTCTTCTTCAAGCCGAATGTGATGGAGCGAGCACACGCCTTGTACTCGTCGTTGCTTTCGTTGAAGCGGTCAAAGACTTGAGCCTATCATCCATCAGTCAAAGCCACCACGTGAGTTCATCAACATCCACGATATCACCATCGTCTGAGCAGCAGCTCACCTCAATCTCGCGTGCGATGTCCGCGCTCTTCTCGCCAGTCGACGAGAGCGACTTCTTCAGCATTTCAATGCAGTTCATTCGCGACTTGTCGCCGGTCGGATCCGGCTTGGGGCCGCTGGAAACTGGTGGCACATCGGTCTTCAGCGGAGAAGCTGGTGTTGTCTGCTCGGGCTTCGCGGCTTCTTGCGGGGACTCCACCTTCTCTTCAGTCTTTGCAGGCACGGTCTCCGCAGAGGGCTCGCTTGTGTGGGTTTCTGGTGTTTCGCTTGGCTTGTCCGTAGCAGGCTCGGGCTTCTCGTCGGCCGAGGCAGTCTCTCCGTTCGGTGCTTCTGGGGTCGTATCCTTGGTCACTTCAGCTGGACTTTCCGTCTTCTCCTGAACTTCAGGGGTGCTAACCTCGGCTGGCGACGACGACTGCTCTGGAGAGACATCCGCCGTCTTCTGCTTCTTCGCTGGCTTGCCTTCGGCTTCACCGTTTGCCTTGGTCTTCTTCGACGCTGGAGGGTCCACGTCGTTCACCAACACCTTAATCAAGTGCTTGCGCACGGCACTTGCTGTCTGAGAGACCGTCGGGTTCGCACTCTTCCGCAGCAATGCGACCACTGCTGCAACACCGGATCGCTCCATATCAGAGCGGTACACTGGCTTCTCGTCGAAGAACTGCGTGAGCATCTGGATCAACTCGTCGTTGTTCTTGGAGGATTCGTTGGCGTGAAGGCGGTTCATCTTGCCAGCGAAATTCGTGAGGTTGCCAACTTTGTAGTCACCCTTGTCCTTAGGCTTCTCGCGCGGCCCAGACTTCTTTCTTGCAGCCTCGTCCGTCGCTTCTCGGATATCTGCCGACTTGACGGACTTGCGTGGCACGACAAGCTCAATCTCCTTCTTCCGCTTCGAGTCGAGCTCAGCCTTTTCGCCCTTCGTGCTGGTGCTCGCCTTTGCTGCCTTCTTTGCTGCGGCAGCAGCCGACTTCTCCTCTGCTGTCGCGGCCTTCTTCTTTGATGGCGTCTTTCGGCTGGCAACCTTTGCCTTGATCTCGTCCTTGCTCAGCGCTGGCTCTGTCACGTCATCTTCGGGGGTTCCTGGGGCTGCCTCATCTTCGACGTTCGCATCGTCAGCGTCAGCCGCCTTCTTGCGACCGCGCTTGGCCTTTGGCTTCTCCGTAGCTGCTGCTGCTGCCTCGGAAG
Organism: Pythium diclinum; assembly: GCA_023337495.1. Classification (NCBI taxonomy): domain Eukaryota; phylum Oomycota; class Peronosporomycetes; order Pythiales; family Pythiaceae; genus Pythium; species Pythium diclinum. Next base: position 46,182 of record JAADXB010000006.1, on the reverse strand, counting down.
CCTTTGGCTTGTTCTTTGATCCGGCAGGGCGTCCAGGCTTTCGCTTCGACGCTGGTGGCTCTTCGTCTTCTTCTTCTTCTGGCGTTGGCTCCGCAACCACTTCCACAACCTTCAGCAGCCCGCCCATGCGCTCATCAATCGGTAGCACCGCGTCTTTCTGGAAAGGACATCACAGATAACATGTGAGCCTTAGGATCAACCTCACGTCATCGACTCATGACACGTACGTCCGCCTCTTCAATCGCAGCCATAAGCTGACTGCGACGCTTTGGAGCCTTGGCATCCTTGGCCGGGTGGCCTTCGCGGTACGCGAACGTCTTGTCATCCCAGCTTTCGACGTTCTTGAACAGCATCGGAGCACTGCAACACGCCACACACATCCACCACATCCCGTCAGTCCTTCTCACACGCTAGCGATACATATTCCACCAGCTACGTACAAGTTCTTCGTATGGTAGAAGCAGACCATGTACTTGGAGTCCAGATCCTTCAAGGCGCCCGCCTGCAGCTTGCCTTCGAGGCGACGCGGATCAGCGATGAGCCCCGGCCAGTATGGGTAGCCGACCATCTTGGCCCACACAATCGAGCCAAACCTGATGCAAATACACAGAAGAACCCATAAGAACATCGCGCGTCAATCGAAGCCTCTCTCAACACACAACGTACTTGGACTTGATCTCCTCGGGCAGCGCGTCCACACGCTTGTTCACTTCGTTCTCGCCTTCGTCTTCGGTCTCCGAGTCCTCTTTCGCTACGCATCCACACCACTTACTCAGTATTTCTATGCTTCCACCCATAGAAGCCTCCATTTCCGTACCGTTCTTGCGTGGTCGACCCAGCTTCTTCTTCGGCGCAGCGGCCGCCTTGGCCTTTTTCGCCGGCTTCTTGGCCTGTGGCTTCTCCGCTGGCTTGTCCGTTAGCTCCGCCGCGTCGCCATTCACCTTCGCGTCATCAGCCGCGTCTTTCTTCTCTTCTGTGACGCTGGCCTTGCGCTTGCGGCCTCGCTTCTTCGGTGCGTCATCGACTTCCGTCGCGTCGTTTGCAGGCTCCACAGCCTCTTCGGAAGCCGCGACTTCGGCATCCACTGGCGCAGACACTTCCGTCTCAGTAACAGGCGACTGCTCCACGACTGGCGTCTCTGGGGCTGCAGCAGCAGCCTCGCTAGCGTCCGCAATCGGCGTGCTCATGGTGTCGTCTTTCTTCAATTTCTGGCTCGGCTCGTCCTAATGATTCGACCCGTTCCCCCACAACAGTGAACAACCGACGGCGGGCCGAAAGACCGAACGGGCACGGCTCGTGTTTGAAAAACGGGTGGGTCCGGATTTTGTGTGGAAAAATACAGGTTACGGTTACATCACAGTACCCTGTCATCCATTCTAGGTTACGACCCAAATACAAGACTCTCTCCTTAAGTCAATAAAACCTCGCCAGGACGAAATGAGGTGATGGAACAAATTGGTGGATGGCGACGGGGTCCAACGAAACAAAGAGCTCCTCGCAAATGCGGCGGCGGCGGATCATGCAGCCGCTCACATTTCATCGCTCGTAGGAACGGAAGAATAACAAGCAACCATGTCGACTCAGCGTGAGGAGGATATCAAGATGATGCTGGCGGCGCAGGTGCACATTGGCACCCGCAATGCCGACGCCAAGATGGGCGAGTACATCTGGCGTCGCCGCAACGACGGCATCCACATCATCAACGTGGGCCAGACCTGGGAGAAGCTCATGCTCGCCGCGCGTGTGATCGTCGCCATCGAGAACCCTGCCGACGTGATCGCCATCAGCGCTCGCCCATACGGCCAGCGCGCTGTGTTCAAGTTCGCCCAGTACACGGGTACCTCGTACATTGCCGGCCGCTTCACGCCTGGTACGTTCACGAACCAGATCACCAAGCAGTTCAAGGAGCCACGTCTTCTGATCATCACCGACCCTCGCACGGACTCGCAGCCTGTGCGTGAGTCGGCCCAGGTCAACGTGCCTGTGATCGCCTTCTGCGACTCGGACTCGCCTCTGCAGTACGTCGATGTCGCCATCCCAGCCAACAACAAGGGCAAGCTCTCGATCGGTCTGCTCTACTGGCTGCTCGCCCGTGAGGTGCTCCGTCTTCGTGGCACCATCTCGCGTGCCCTGCCATGGGACGTCGCCGTCGACCTCTTCCTCTACCGTGACGTTGAGGAGCTCAAGAAGGCCGAGGAGGCCCAGGCCGGTGCCCAGGAGGAGGCTGTTACCCGTGCCGGTTGGGGTGAGGCTGAGGCCGCCGCCCCAGCTGAGCCAGTGTACACCGCTGACGCCGCTGCTGAGTGGACCGCCACCTCGGCCGTCGCCACTGAGTGGTCGGGTGAGGCCGTCGCCGCCGGCAACTGGGATGCCCCTGCTGCCGCCACGGCCGGCTGGGACTAAGCTTGTTGTCCCTTGGCTTTCGTCCTTTCGTTTCGTTCTCCGGTGGAGAATGCTATGATGATGATGATGAGTGGGATCGTGCACAGTGAGCCTCGATTGGTTTGCATGGAATAGACGACGGTGTTAAGCGATGGCACCTGGTTAATGCGACACAATACAATCGATTCGCTTTGGCACACCTTCAAACTGAAAAACTTTGTTGCCTTTCTCAATATTTTGTGTGAATGTTAAAAAAAGCTGTTCGATATTTACACTCATGAAATCCTCAGCGATGGCGCCTCTGTGAGCAGTGGCCGTACGTCGTCTTTGCGTAGGAACACCAGCGCGTCCTGCACCACATACTCCAGCAGGGTGCCGTCCGGGTTCTTCCTGAGACCGCCAGGCGCGGCAACGTAGTCGACAAACAGTAAACGTCCCCACCGCCACTCTGCGTGGATGTGAAGGAGCCGGTGGGCTATTGAGGGCGTCGGCAAACCCGATGCCTGTCGTGTAAACGCGATCACTTTCGACGTCGCGCGGCGGCTGATCGTTGGACTCTTCACATCGCCAATCGCGTCACTGAGACTCTCGATCGACGTCTGCTTCTGGCGTCGCCACAACTCAATTGGCGTCAAACTCGACCTTTGGATCGACTTGAACAAGCCCATTTGCTGTGCGATCTCCAGCGGATATCGCACCACGCCTGCTTGATCGTCGTCGTCGTAATCATCATCGCCATTATACCCAGCCTTCTCGTCTAATGCATTCATGAACGCCGAGTCACCGACAAACTCCACGAGACCACTAGGTCCCGAGGCGTAGAGCTGCTGGATCAACGCGCCCAGCGAGCAGTTGGTCGTCGCGACATCGTCCATGTTGACCAGCTCATCGTTGAGTGGATCAATACCCAATGCCTCCATCACGATCATCACGTCCCACCCAACAAACACGAACCGCTCCTGGACCAGGCGAAGCACGCGGTTGTAGGTCGCACGCTTGTAGCGCGTCAGCAGTAGGAGCGACACCAGAACATGTGCGGCGGCGAGCTGGATCGAACACAAGAAGAGAAGATCGCACAGGATCTCGTTGCCCCAGAAGCTCATGAGGTCCGGATACCCGCCGTACACTGGCTGCTTGTACGGGTCCTGGTGGCCCATGATTGTCGTGGTTTCGTTGACAGCGTACATCACGGACAGGCAGATTGAGAGCAGCACGGCGTAGAGTTTGTAGCTCATGAATAGCGCGACGCTGTCGATATACCAGTGCGTGAACCTGATCACCCGTGAGTCGTGGAACCACGGCATCGCGTGGAGCATCCGCAGCAAGAGCTGAATGACGTAGCGGAACACAGTATGGACAAAGCACATCATCCACGTGATCTTGGTGATGGCGGAGCATACAAAGATGAAGTTGTCGATGTCGCGCTTCTTCGTGAGCATCCACGAGCCCATTTCCAGCACGATGTAGGTCGTGCGCGTGTTGACCAGCGCGTCCACGATACTCAGCAGGATGTATAGCCAGTGGTTCATCCACAGGTCCGAGGCCATGAGGTTTTCGCCGCGACACATGACCATGTTGAGCTTCCTCGCGTCCACAGTCGCAAACCGCGACGTGAGATGCATAGACGGAAGCTGGAAGCTCCCCAGAAACTTGCGCCGTAATTGCGAGGGGATGTACACGACGAGATTGCTCAGTGAGAACGCCACGTAGATGCCTCGTACGATCATCGCGATGGACGCGATGCCGTACACCATAGAGACGATGTACGCGATGTAGTTGATCGGTTCGACTGCGAAGATCACTTGCGCGGTTTCATCCGCCTGCTGTGTTTGAAACAACCCCCACTGTCCATTGGAGTTGCGTAGCAGAGGCTTTGCCCAGCAGCGACTGGTCTGCACTTCAACGTGGTAGCTGCCCCCAGCCCAGTACGACTGCAGCACGACGAGGTCCGTCAGGTACAGGAACGTTTGGTGCGGTCGTCTCTTGCACTTCAGGAACGGCGTGCCTCGCTCCCCGAAATCCACCGGAGCTCCTGCGTGGACGAGGTCGTCTTCTACTAGCTCGTCGAAGTTGTCGAGTATGTACTGATGGCAGGCAGTGGCATTGCCTGCGAACTGAGTAGCCACACAGTGGTCGTACCAGCCCATCTTGAAGTTGACGATGGAGCAGTGGGGTGTCGAGATGCTGTACACGTAGATCTGCTCGCGACGAGCTCCTGTACCGAAAAAGTCGTCATAGTTGAGAGTCAACACTGCCGCACTCATGGAGTTGACGTTCATACACGTGCTGCGGTCTTCGCCGAGATTGTCGCGCGTCCGATCGGGCGCTGAGTAGAAGCGGTGGGTGTCCGCGACCCGTTCCAAGTCGGGCAGCATCGTGACGTTGACATCCTCCGTGTGGACAATGTCGTAGTGGACGCGGCGCTGGTCTAGTCGCGATTTGATGTGGTCGTAGCGTCCTGTGAAAAATACGAGCACCGGGTTCTCGCGCAGACCCGTCATGAGCGTGAGCACAGTGGACGCCAAGTCCAGCGCCAGCAGCACCACCTTGCGGAGGTTCACCATTGCAAGTTGTTGTGGGCGCGGTCCCTTTGACACGTAATACTGACGCGTCACGCAACGACTGACTGACACACGCACGCAGGCAGCCAGCCCAATGACGCGTCGATTAAACTGGATGCTGGCAACAGAAGAGGAGCAGGAGGCAACGAGTGAGTTCGTGGTGGCATCCCTAAGAACAGTCCGCCAAGATGGTTTTCCACTTGGAGACCAAGACGCTGATTGGGCGGGTCGAACAGCTCCAACTTGAAGTTGCAAACCGATAAATTTACCCCCAGACTCTGGGCCAGAGACCCAAAGGATCCTCTCATGATATGCGAAGCACCGGCGACTTGGTCACCATGCATCGAATGTCGTCCACACCCGCTGATACCAGCGCGTCTTCTACGACGTACTCGGAATACAAGCCGTTTGCCGCCTTTCTCACGATCCCAGTCGAAGTGTTCTTGTCCACAAGTAGGATTCTTCCCCACCACGACTCGGTGTGGATCTGTAAATGCCGCTGGGAGATGGCGGTCATCATTTGATCCGTCGCCAGCCTTGTTTCCTTCGGCTTGAAGTCCATTGAAGTCGCGTTGGGGCCAGATATAGGATCCTTCGGGTCAAACGGCACGATGGAATGGACGTCGGCCGTCGAGATGTGGGTTTCGGCAGGCTCACACAGTCCCATCTGCACTGCTGAGTCGAGTGGGTACGTTACGAGTCCACTGGTTGCTTTAGATCCGGGCTCGAGTGCATCCAGGAACACGCAGTCTCCAACAAACTCGACCAAACCACTTGGACCCGAGGTGTAGAGCTGCTGGATGAGGGCTCCGAGCGAGCAGTTGGTCGAAACACCGGCTTGATCGTCGTCAGTATCACGCGGACGGATACCCAGCGCCTCCATGACCACGATCGCGTCCCAACCAACAAAGAAGAAGCGACGTTGGATGATGCGAAGCACTCGGTTATACGTCACACGGCGGTATCGAGTCAGCAACACCAGCGTCACACACACGTGAGTCGCGATCAACTGGATACAGCACAACACCGACAAGTCGCAGATGATCTCGTTACTCCAGAAGGGCTCAAGGTTGGGGTATCCACCGTAAACAGGTCGCTTGCTGGGCACTGGACGTTTCTGGAAGCTCGTGCTGTGTGTAACCAAGTACATTATCAGCAGTGTGGTCGAGATCAGCACTGCGTAGAGCTTGTAACTCGTGAACATGGCGACTGCGTCGAAGTACCAGACACCAAAGCTGAGGCAACGTGAGCGACGAAGCCATGGTATCGCCTGAAGCACACGGATCACGACCTTGATCAGCAGGCGGAAGATTGTATGCACGAGGCACGTGATCCACGTGATCTTGGTGATGGCTGAGCTGGCCAAGATGAAGTTCTCGAAGTTGGTCTGCTTGGACAGCATCCACGAGCTCATGCCCAAGATCACGTAGGTCGGTCGGACAGTCACGACTGCTTCCGCGATACTCAGCAACTGGTACAGCCAGTGGTTCATCCAGAGATCGGAGGCCATGAGGTTCTCTCCACGACAGAGCACCAAGTTGAATTTCGTCTCGGACGGCAGCAGCAGCGCTGTGAGATGAATCGACGGGTAATGGAATTTGTCGAGGAAACGAGAACGCAGTTTCGATGGCACGTACACGATCAAATTGTGGAATGAGAAGGCGACGAAGAGGCCGCGGAATATCATGACCACAGCCACGATGCCGTACAGCCACGAGATGATGCGTGCGACGACGTTGATTGGCTCCACGGCGAAGAGAACTTCGGCACTTTCGTCTGCGGACTTGGTCTTGAAAAGACCCCACTGCCAGTCAGCGTCACGCAACAATGGCTGGGCAATGCATTGGCTGCTCTGGACCTCAATGTGATACCCTCCTCCTGCCCAGTACGACTGGTGGACGAGTAGATCGGTCACATACAAGAACTCTTGCTGCGGTCGCCCTTGACACTTGAGAAACGGCACGCCTTTCTCGCCGAAATCGACTGGAGCTCCTGCCTGAATGATCCGACGCGTGTGTAGGTCGTCAAAATTGTCGAAGATAAACTGGTGACACGCTGTTGCATTCCCAGCAAAGCGAGCGTTGATACACTGGTCGTGGTACCAACTCGGCTTGAAGTTGATGATGGAGCAGTGCGGCGTCGAGATACTATACATGTAGATCTGCTCGCGTCGGGCTCCCTTTCCGAACATGTCATCAAAGTTGAGCGTCAGCACGGACGCACTCATCGAGTTGACGTTCATGCACACACTGCGGTCTTCTCCAAGGTTTTGACGCGATCGTTTCGGCGCCAAGTAGAATCGGTGGCTGTCTGCGACTTGGACGAGGTCTGGCAAGGTCGTAACGTTGATGTGGTCGTCGCGTACAACGTTGTAGTTGATGCGGCGCTGACTCATGCGGGAACGGATGTGGTCGTAGCGACCTGTGAGCAGCACGAGCACGGGGTTCTCTCGCAGCCCTGTCATCAACGTGAGCACTGTGGACGTCATGTCCAGTGCCAACAGCACCAACTTGCGTAACGAGACCATGTTCACCACAGCCCTCACAACCAGCACTTGTGTGGTGATTGTGAGTGATGTGGGGACCTTGGCCCGTGACGAAACCTCGATCGTAGACTCTCTCGATGTATAAATACAGCCTCGGGCAAGTCGCACGCGGTGTAAGGGAAGATGCCCGCGGCCACGAGGCACTAGCAAAACGCACTAATGGCTGTGAACTGTCACTTCCGTCTTCCGTCCACTAGCCGCTGACAGCTATGAGATGTGCAGCGACCGAGCCTTCGTGAAAAGCGGGTGAACGTCGTCTTTTTGCAGGAACACCAGTGCGTCTTGGACCACAAACTCCAGTAGCGTGCCGTCATGGTTCTTGCGTAGCTCGCCAGGAGCCGTCAAGAAGTCAACGAGCAGGATCCGACCCCACCGCCACTCGGCGTGGATGTGCAGCAGCCGTCGTGCGATGCTCGGGCTCGCGGACAGGTTCAGTCGGCTGAACGTCTTCATTCCAGTCAGAAGATGGCCTGGGCTCGACTTTGATCGCTTGTAGTCGCCTGGAACAATGCCGTCCGTGACGCGTGGGACTGATGTTCTTCCATTATGTCTCCACGACTCGATCGGCGTCAGACTTGTCGACTGGACGAGTCTGTAGAGCCCCATTTCCCGAGCAATCTCAAGTGGGTAGCGCACAACCACATCGCTATGGTCGTCACCTTCATCGTCGTCGTCACGTTCTTCATATTTACGCAGGAAAACTGAGTCACCGACAAACGCCACGAGTCCACTCGGACCCGACGTGTAGAGCTGCTGGATCAGCGCACCCAGCGAACAGCTCGTCATCGCGACGCCATTCTGGTTGATGAGCTCATCGTCCGACGGGTCGATCCCCAACGCCTCCATCACGACCATCGCATCCCAGCCGACGAAGAAAAAGCGCTCTTGGATCAAACGCAGCACGCGGTTGTGAGTCACTCGTCTGTACCGCGTGAGCAGCACGAAGGATACGAGCACGTGCGCGGCGACGATCTGGATCGAGCACAAGACGACGAAATCACAAATGATCTCGTTGCCCCAGAAGGTCATGAGGTTCGGATACCCACCGTACACTGGCTGCTTGTATGGGTCCTGGTGGCCCATGACCGTCGTGGTTTCGTTGACGGCGTACGTGACCAGCAAACACGTCGATAACAGCACGGCGTAGACTTTGTAGCTCATGAACATGGCGACGCTGTCGATGTACCAGCTCAAGAAGGAGATCACACGCGACAGGTGAAACCACGGCATCGCGTGGAGCATCCGCAGCAAGAGCTGAATGACGTAGCGGAACACAGTATGGACAAAGCACATCATCCACGTGATCTTGGTGATGGCGGAGCAAACAAAGATGAAGTTGTCGAAGTCGCGCTTCTTCGTGAGCATCCACGAGCCCATTTCCAGCACACTGTATGTCGTGCGTATGTTGACCAGCGAGTCCGCGATGCTCAGCAGGATATACAGCCAGTGGTTCATCCACAGGTCGGAGGCCATGAGGTTTTCGCCGCGACACATCACGACATTGAACTTCTTGGGATCCAACGTCGCAAACCGCGACGCAAAGTCCATCGACGGAAGCTGGAAGCCGCCTAGAAACTTGCGCCGCAGCTTGGACGGAAGATACACCACGAGGTCATTCAGCGAGAACGCGACGTAGATGCCTCGTAGGATCATGGTGATGGATACGATGCCGTACACGACAGAGATCACCTCGGCGAAGCCGCTGATGGGCTTGACGGCAAAGTTCACCACGGCTCCGTCGTCGGCGGCCTCGGTCTTGAAGAGCCCCCACTGCCAGTCGGCGTCCCGCAGCAGTGGCTTGGCCCAGCACTCACTGCTTTGGATCTCTATGTGGTAGGCTCCGCCAGCCCAGAATGACTGGTGGACGAGCAGGTCCGTCAAGTACAGGAACTCGTTCTGTGGTCGCCCCCTACATTTGAGAAACGGGACGCCTTTTTCGCCAAAATCCAATGGAACTCCTGCTTGAATGGCTCGGTGACGCTGGAGATCGTCAAAGTTGTCGAGGATGAACTGGTGGCACGCAGTCAAATTGCCCGCGAACTGGGTGGCCACACAGTGGTCAGTGTACCAGCTCGGCTTGAAGTTGATCACCGAACAGTGCGGCGTCGAGATGCTGTAGGTGAAGATCTGCTCGCGACGAGCTCCCTTGCCGAAGAAGTCGTCGTAGTGGAGAGCGAGGATCGACGCGCTCATGGAGTTGACGTTCATACACGTACTGCGGTCTTCTCCGAGGTTATCTTGCGTTCGCTTGGGCGCCGAGTAGAACCGGTGGCTGTCAGCGACCTCCACGAGGTCCGGCAGCATGCTGACGTTGACGTGGTCGTCACGGACGATGCTGTAGTTGACGCGGCGCTGTCTCATGCGCGAGCGGATGAGATCGTAGCGTCCAGTGAGGAAGACCAGCATGGGATTCTCACGCAGCCCCGTCATTAGCGTGAGCACGGTGGACGTCATGTCCAACGCCAGCAGCACAACCTTGCGTAGCTTGACCATATCGGGAGTCCTCAGTAAGGCGTCGTTTTCCGGTGGGTTCCCGTCACATCACGGCGGACGCTGGAGAAGCTCGAGCCGAGCACAGAAGAGTCTTCGGCGAAGACCAGCTCATCCGCGCCGAAAATACAGAGGATCGAGGGATGAGATCGCTGTGTGTGATTGGCCATAATGCGAGAGTTCCATTGGGACAGTGGACCTCTTGCTCGATGATAGAAGGGATCCGTGAACTGAACAGCGGACTGTAAACACGAGCAACGCGACGCGTGACTTGCTCGCTCTCCAATATGGCGCCGCATGCTCGAGCTCGCGGCAAGACGGCGGCCAAGGGCAAGCCAGCGTCCACCAAGGACGAGATCCTGTCCCTGCAGGTGGACGTCCACCGCATGGAGCGGCTCATCGGAGAGCTCACGCGCAGACGCGACGACGGCGTTGGGAAGACTGGGACGTGGCGGAAGCTGGCGCATGACCAGTCGACGGAGAAGACTATGGCGTTGCAGGAAAACGCCAAGCTGAAGCGTGCTCTACAGGAATGCAGGCAGCTGACCGACAGTCTGCTCAAGGCCATCGAGGCACCCATGCCATTGGCGAGGCAGCTTGTATCAACTGAAGAGAACGAGTGGAGACTCAATGTGCTGGGGTTCCATCCGCAGCGCCGCCACTGGAACGCCGAGAGGATCATGGACACAATGTACAGGCAATTGGACGGCCTCGCGATCAACAGCGGACTCATGGAGACGCCGATGGACAACGTGCACTGCTACCGCAGTGAGAACAGGGAGCTGCCCGGCGAGACCATCCGAGTGAGCGTGTCGATGTGCCAACGCTTTGACGGCGACTACAGAGACATCGCCGACCGCGCGTGGCGGTGTTTGTCGCAAAAGGAGATCGAGTCCGACACGGGCACGTCGGTCGTCGTCGAGGTATAGTGTACTGTAGTGGGCGAGGTAGTAAGTAGACTGTGGCTGACCGACAATGATACAGTTTGCAGAGGTGTTGGGCGGCCGCATTCGCCACAATGTGAGCATGATGAACGTACCCGACCACGGCAAATTCGTGCGGCGAACCAACAGCCAACTGTACCACCGCGTGGACGAGGACTCGCGCGTGGTGATCCTGTGGAAGTCCGTAGGCGAGGGCCCGCTGTCCAAGCAGCTCGCCTTCACCGACCACACCGACGGATGGTACGCAGATATGAGCTTGTGAGTGGATCAGCCTCGTGAGATTGACGTGGTGCTTTGGCTTGTTATTACAGGATAACGTTCGAGGAATGCGAAGATGAACACCAACACAAGCGATGCGTGATGAAGTACAGCGGGACGGGGGACGTGCTGCCCGTGGACACACGCGGCGACGATCTGCTGCTTCTGCTGAGGATGATGAACGTCAACGTCGACAGGATACCAGGCAGTCGAAGGGACAAAGTGGAGCTCGCGCGCCGCGGCTTGGCGGACTTTCTGGTGGATATGATCTGGCAAAACTCGCTCCATGTTCAGCGGATCGCACGCGCCGCCAACGCAAACGCCGCGCGTCCTGCATAACGACGGGGACGAGGGCACCGCCTAGTCTGTAGCTATCAGCGTAACGGAGCTCTTCCATTTGACACGCAAACTGTCGTCACGGTCAGGGCGCTTACGACGACTTCAATCAGAGGTAATCAAGTGAGAAAGGCGGATATTCCTTTTCATCCAATCATATGTATTTGTCGCTGAAATTTAGCCAATCATCGTCTCCAATACCGCGCTTCTCTCCCCCCACGGAGCTGTTGCTGAAGGAGAAGTCACGCCAGGCGAGCGGACAATAATATTGGAAGCGTGGTGCGGAGGAACCGAGACACAACATGCCAGCGTCGCGCGCGGTGGTAAGGCGTGCAGGCCTGGCAAAGACTGCGAAGGAAGAGATCGACGTACTGCGGGAGGACGCGGAGGAGCTCACGCAGCAGCTCACGCGCCTGCAGCGCAAGCGACGCGAAGAACTGGGTCGAGAAGGACCGTGGAAAAAGCTGGCGTACGACCAGTCCACCGAGAAAATGGAGGCGATCCAGGAGAACCAGAAGCTTCGCGCGGCGCTGGTCGAGTGTAAGACGCTGTCGGCGAGTCTGCTGCAGCTCATGAATCGAATGGATCCGTGTACGCGCGAACTGACGTCCGCCGAGGAGATGGAGTGGAAGATGAACGTGCTGGGATCGGATCCAAAACGACGCCATTATAACGCCGACCGCATCATGGAAAAGCTGTATCGCAAGCTACCGAGCTGGTCGATCAACAACGGGCTCGTGGATGCGGTGGACGACACGCACTACAACTACTGCGAGCATCGCACGCGCGCCGACGAGCCTATGCATGTGGAGGTCGTGATGTGCCGTCGCATCGCCGGACACTACGTGGACGTTGCGAACGCCGTGTGGCGGCATTTTGTGAACGAAGATATGGAGACCAGCGCGGCCGTTTCAGTGCGAACCCAGGTATGGTGGATTGAAGCGTCGTTATAATACCAGATTGATTGATTGATGGACGCTCCTCGTGTACAGACAGCAGAGATCCTGGGGAACCGTATCCGCCACATCACACCAAGCCTACGCATGTATGTCGACGGTCGTGCGGTGGACCACACGATCCACCAACTGTGCCAGCGGATAGAAGATGAATCACGCGTCGTGGTCATGTGGAAGGCAGTCACCGAGGAGCTCGACACAAAGGGGATGCAGTTCACAGACAACGCGGACGGATGGTAGGTACACGCGCTCTCTTGTGTGTCTGTAAGAGCCATTACTGACCTCCTGCTCTTGGTGACAGGGTCTCTTTTGAGAAAGTCTTTGATGCTGAGGGCCACGAAGAGTACTGCATCATGAAGTTCAGCGCAATGACTGAGGTGCTGCCGATCGACACGTCAAGTCCTCGGATGGGCAACGGACTGTTACATTTGCTCAAGATGATGAGCCTCTCGCATGGGCTGGACGCCACTAGTGGTACGGATCCAGAGCCTCCGTGGACGGACACAATCGAAAGAGCTCGCCGTGTTTTCGGCGAGTTTATGTTGGAAACGCTGTGGCGCCACGCCAAGCAGATCGAGCGGCTCGCGACGGGGCCGAAGAGTGATCCCGTCACCATCGTGTCTTTCTAATTGCGTCTCCTAACTGCTGGAAGGAGCCGCCATGTACTACTAACGTTAGTTAGTGTATTGACATTCGTCCGCTGGTGATTGCCTTCGAAGTCCCACTGCCCTTGTGTCAAATACGTCAAATAGTGAAGTCGTTTTCCTTTTTGAATGAATTGGCGTCGCCTCAGTATCAGTGAACCGCTCGACAGCGAAATGCAGCTTCCACGGTTTCTATGGATGCGATTTTGTTTTGACCTCGGTGTCAAAAGAGCTAGTGAAAAATACAGCCAATCACATTTGTCCGTTTTGTAATTTTGTCCAATCACCAATAACAATCGTTTCAAGAGCGTTTCACAACCGGAAAGTCTTCAGCGTGGCGGCAGTGAGCTCGAGATGGTATCGCCACGCATGCCCAAGACGCGTACGGGGACTGTGGCGGTGGCCAAGACCGCCAAGGATGAGATCTTGGTGCTCAGAGAAGATGTGAAGAGCCTAGAAGAAGTGCTCACGCGGCTGCAGCGCAAGCGCCGCGACGAGCTCAGTCAAGACGGTCGGTGGAAGAGGCTGGCGTATGAGCAGTCGACTCGTAGACTCGAAGCGATCCAGGAGAACGAGAAGCTACGCGCTGCAATATCCGAGTGTAGAAACGTCGCGTCGGGTCTCGTGCAGCTCACGAGACGCACAAGCCCGTGCACGGAGGAGCTGATGTCGCAAGAGGAGATGGAGTGGAAGCTCAACGTACTGGGGCTCCATCCGGACCGCCGCCACTACAATGCCAATAGGATCATGGAGAGCCTGTACCGCAAGATTCCCAACTGGTCGATCAATAGCGGCCTTGTGGATACAGTGCAGGACACACAATTCAGTCGCTGTGATAATCGCTCGAGTGCAGAGCAGTCGATGCGTGTGGAGGTGGCGATGTGTCGGCGGTTCAATGGCCACTACGTCGACATTGCGGACGCTGTGTGGAAATACCTTGGCCGTGAAGTCCTCGATGCGAAAGGAGCGACGTCTGTTTGTCTAGAGGTGCGTTGGAAACACTTTGGGGAGCCGTATTTTTTATAATTGTTGGGATGAAAAGAGGAGACTGACAAAACGTGTGTGAACCACGCGCTGGATCGATAGGCTTCCGAGATCCTGGGTGACCGCATCCGCATGAACACGCGACGCATACGGACTATTGTAAACGGACAGCCCGTCGACCACGTCGTCCACGAGCTGTGTCGACGCGTGGAGGAAGACACGCGGATCGTGATCCTGTGGAAGACAGTCGCCGAGACCATGGACGCCGCACCGGCGAAGCTCGCTGAAAACGCCGATGGCTGGTGCGTTATACCCAAAAGCTTACTCTGGTTATGATACAAATATGTTGTGGCTTATGCACATTGCATTTATGTTTCATTGATGAGCAGGATCTCATTTGAGAAGGCGTCGACTGCCGATAACTTCGATGAGAGGTGCCTCATGAAGGCCAGCTCGACGAAACAGATTCTGCCGGCTGAACTCATGCTGCAACGCACTGGCAACAACCCACACCGACTCATCAAATTGATGAATCTCGCGTCTGGACTTGATTCAGTGACTAGGCCGAACGTCCGGGCACCTGCAACGGTTGAAGACGCTCGTGGGCGCTTCGCAGACCACCTCACGCGCTTGCTGTGGCAACGGGTCACGCAGGTCGAGCGCGTGGCGACCAAGGCCTCGAGTGCTCCCATTGCCTTTGTCGCCTTGTAGCTCGTGAGTAAAAGTAGGTAAACGTCAGTGGAAAAAGTTGGGTATCTCTTGTTTGGATCACTCTTGAGATCTTTGTCCCTCTGCTCTATTCCGGAACGTTGACAACTGAATCATACGAAGCGTGAACTGCATCAGTAGAATTGCAGTTGGTGATTTGTCATCACGAGCAGAGAATGACACTGTGGCTTAGTCATCGGCCTTCCGTTCGCTTCTTCGATCTCTTCGGGAGACCTCACCGTACGGGACGCTGCGTTGTGAGATTTGCGGCGTGCTATGACACCACTGAGGGATCCAGTCTTTGCCTGTTGAAAATGGGGATTGCCGTAGCTGTGTCGAAAGGCGGGGGTCTTCGTTGTTCTCGGCGGTCGCGAATTTGTTTGATGAATATGCCTCCACCATCGATCCCTTTGAGAGGCTGGATGCTCCTCTAATTCGCTCCGTAGCTGACCTCCACACAACCAGGCCCGACTAACTCAAGGTAGCCTACTGTACGCCTAATGAAGATGTAAATGTAAGATGTCCACACAAGACGTAGCTCAGTAGCTTCAAGCGAAGTAGCGAAATGGCACTGATGATGACCAGCTCACCATCCAGTAATCACCCGCTTCCACTCCTCACTAGGATCTGTTGAAGCCGTCAAGTCGACTGCATTAGCTCGTGGCTGGCCTAGTAAATCCACGTGATGATTCGTGGACAGTGTCCACATTATGATCCTTCAAGTACCAAGCTGGACGAAGCAATCCCCCTTTCAGTAGGAGGAAGCAGCCCAAGGGCAATTACTGTTCACGGTAATACAGTATTCCGGTGCATGGTCTCGGCAGCTCTCCAGTTTTGTATCCAATCACGATCGTATCAAATCGTATTTCCCCCAATGAAATCCATTTTCTCTGCATTTCGTCCTTTTCCAAACCACACTGATTTCCATACTGGGGCGGCCTCTGTGCGGACGATGGTGTCGCCACGCATGCCCAAGACCCGCACAGGCATGGCTACGATGACCAAGACTGCGAAGGATGAGATCCTGGTCCTCAGAGACGACGTCAAGGACCTGGAAGAAGTGCTCACGCGGCTACAGCGCAAGCGCCGCGACGAGCTCCACCGCGAAGGCCCTTGGAAGAAGCTGGCGTACAACCAGTCGGCTCAGCGACTCGAAGCGATCCAGGAAAACGAGAAGCTACGCGCTGCCTTGGCTGAGTGTCGCGCTGTAGCAACGGCTCTAGTGCAACTTACGACTCGTGTGAGGCCTTGCACGGCGGCGTTGGGGACGTCGGAGGAGATGGAGTGGAAGCTTAACGTGCTGGGCTCCCACGCAGACCGCCGTCATTACAACGCCGACAAGATCATGGAGAGTCTGTATCGCAAGATCGCGAGCTGGTCGATCAACAGCGGGCTTGTGGATGCTGTTGATGACTCGCAGTTCAGTCGCTGCGAGAATCGCGCGAGCAAAGAGCAGCCGATGCATCTCGAGGTCGTGCTGTGCCGCCGCTTCAACGGCCACTACGTGGACATCGCGAACGCCGTGTGGCGGTATCTCATTCGAGACGACATTGCGACCACAACTGAGACCTTCGTAGATCTGGTGAGTTCACGTCTCGGTCTCACGTATTGATAACGACTGGTCTACTGACGCTCGGGTTGCTCGTGTGTCTTCTCTGTAGAGATGTGAGGTCCTCGGCAACCATATTCACCACCGCACGACTGCTATGCGTTTGGTGGTTGACGGCCACGTCGTGAATCATTCAGCCCACGAGCTCTTTCAACGGATTGAGGAAAATACGCGGATATTGATCACCTGGAAGTCGGTGAAGAACGACCACAGCCCGTCGGGTATCCAATTCACCGAGAACGCAGACGGATGGTGCGTTTTGACAATTGGTGGGTCTCTAGAGCCTTAGAATCTCATGTGCCGTCGCTTGTAGGATTTCATTTGAGAAATCGCGAGACCGGCACGGCTACGCTGAGTGCTGTCTTATGAAGTTCAGCTCGACGAAACAAATCATGACGATCGACGAGATCTGCCAGCGCACTGGCAAAGACCTGTCTCTTTTACTCAGCGTGATGGATCGTGCGTCTGGACGAGGGTCGGAAGACACTTCCAACCAGTGTGAAGTGGACGCCGTTGAACGCAGCCGCAGTGCTCTCGGCGACTTCCTCATTGACAGGCTGTGGCACCGCGCGTCTCAAGTCGAGAGTGTCGCCATTCGCACGTCCTCGGTCGGTAGCAGCGTTGTGAAAGTTCCCTTTTTGTAGTTGTAAATTCATCGTGACCGAGGCCATGTTCGAAAAGGGATCACTCACGAGAAAAACAATTCGAACCGAAAAATAGTTACTGTCGATGGGTACATATGATCAATGTGTGATGAAAACACACCAGATTGTGGGCACGAAACATTGCAGGCTCGTATACGCCTGAAAGGCACAAGCGATGGATGACAACCGCCCTTCCAACTCCATCGACTCCGTTGGCATCAGGAATCCTTCCGACAAAATGGGGCTATACACACGAACGGATCCCACGCTTCAAGAATGAACCTCTGGACACCATATCGAGTCGTTGTCTTCATCTTGTCTTATCGGTAACTGCCTCGTAAGTCCTCACCGCAGAGGGCTTACCATCGTCTTCTCCGTGACGGAGAGCGCGACCACACAAGTGTAGCCATGTCAACACCCCGAGGGTTCAATAATAAAAATGACTACCAGTCTCCCTCGACGGGTTCTCTTCCAAAACCCGTTTTTCCCAATTGGTCGTGAAACCCAAAACCCACCAAACCAAACCCGACCCGGTCGTTGGCGGCAACTTTCCGTTTGGCAGGGGGAGAAGCAGAGACATCATCACGAAAGAGAGGGAGCTGGTGATGGCAAAGGCGACGCCCAAGCGCAAGCGGTCGGCGCCGGCGCCCGCGCGGCAGGATGGAGAGCCCGACCCGCGCATCATGGATCCGTACGCGCTGCAGATGCGGCCGTGTCGGCTCAGCGACCACCAGCAGCAGCGCAAGAAGACCAAGGCCGGCGCGACGCCCACGACCACCATGGTCAAGAACTGCGAGCACAACCCCAACTGTCTCTACGGGCTCGGCGAGTACCACAAGGTGGGTTATATGTAGTGAGTAGGACTGTGTGGGTGCTGGTGTGCTGACGGTGTCAGTGTGCGTATGCTTGTAGGGGATCTGGCAGAGCAAGAAGCTCGTGCAGCGGTTGCTAGGAGATGACCCGCGCGAGCTGCTGCGGGGTCCGTATCCATCAGCGAATGCCGAGATCTTTGTACCTGGCGTGACGGTCGTGGACATGAGCGCGCGTCTGGCGCCGTGCGGGCTGCGCAACTTGGGCGCGACGTGCTATCTGAACAGCATGCTGCAGTGTCTATTCGTGAATGTGCCGTTCAGAAAGGCGGTGTACGACTGGGAGCCAAAAGAAAACGACGTGAGCGAGCAGCAGATTATGCAGATGCGTGCGCTGCAGAGACTGTTTGCAGCTATGCAGCTGGGCCACAAGAGCGTGTACGACCCGCAGGAGTTTGCGTCGACGCTGTCGCTGAACAGCGTCATGCAGCAAGACGCCCAGGAGTTTAGCAAGCTGCTGCTCGCGCATTTACGTGGGATCTTCACGCATTCGCGCGTTGCCGAGCACACGGAGTTGGTGGATCGACTGTTTCAAGGGCAGATGAGCTACGTGACCAAGTGTCTGCGGTGCAACCACAAGTCGTCGCGGCCGTCATCATACTACGAGATTGTGAGTTTTGCTTATGATGATCGTTGGTGGGAGTTTTGAGCTGATAGTGTGCTTGATCGATGCTCTAGTCGCTGAACATCAAGAGCCACAAGACCGTGGAACGCTGCATCGAGTCGTACTTGGCACCGGAGCTTTTGGATGGCGACAACAAATACTTCTGTGATCACTGCGAGTCCAAGGAGAATGCCGAGCGGTTCATCGAGGTCGATGCCGACAAATTGCCGCCGGTGCTGACGCTGCAATTGATGCGGTTCGTGTACGACGCGCAAGCTGGACGGAAAAAGAAGTTGATGGTGCGTAGATGGAGTGAATATGTGGATGGTGGCGTGTTTACTAACTTTGGTTTTCCGTGGATAGGACGTGATCGAAGTCGGCGAGACCATCAACATGACTGAAATACTCCGACGGTGTGGCAACCCAGGGGCTTTCAACGTGGAGCGCGACGCCATCTACCGTCTGAGCGGCTACCTGAACCACCGAGGCAAGTCTGCGAATGTTGGCCACTACACAGCGTCTGTCGCACATCCAAGTGCTACTGCAGGCAATCGAGGTGTCGGTGATTGGTTCGAGTTCGACGACAACATCGTCACAAGCATGACTGCAGTTGTGGACACGGAGGGCGCGCAGGAACACCAAGGCAAAGTGATCCGGTCACGAGACGCGTACATGTTGATGTATACTCGAGTCGATGATTCAGCGCTCGAGACGCCAGTCATCAGTCCAAGCGAACTGTGTCTCGACGAGCTCAACGTGTGGAACGACGACTTCCACCAAGAAGTTGAAGAATATCGAGCGCGAGCAGAGCAGCTCGAAGCTCGAATCAAGGAGCGAACAGAAGCCTACAAGACATTCTTCGAGAAAACGCGTCCACACGCCGCGCCTGATGCTGTCGACTACTACTGGGTGGACTCCCACTGGTTAGCGTCGTGGGTATCGGGCGAAGAGTACGTTGCACCTGTCAAATCGGCTCGCGTTTCGTCGACCGCTGACACCGCTGACAGTCCCATCGACGTTGAAGAGACGAAGACGGACGGCACAGACTCCGAAGAGCTTCAAGATCAAGAGGAAAAAGGTGATGTCGTGACGGTTGACGGTGAAGAAAAGGAGGAAGTTGTACCAGAAGCGGCAGTTGGCAGTGCGGAAGGGATCCCATTCTCGCAGCCAATGGATATCGCTCGCCATTGTTGTCTCCACAGCAGTACTCAAGGCGGCAACCACAGCCTCGTCGTGCACTTTTCGCCCGAGAACGTCCGCCATTTGAAGCGGATCTCCGCCCCGCTGTTCGAGTTTCTCCAGCAGACTTGCGGGCTCGCGTTTGATGGCCAGATTCTCCAAACGGCTACTCTAGCCCGGTTACCTGTCTTCGCTGCGAGCTCCTACCGATGCAAAACCTGTGAGTCGTCATTCAAAGACAAGCTGCTCGAGGACGCTAACCAGTTATCGGAAGTCGGCACAGAACTCGAGCTCCTAAAGGCGATCGTGATACCCGGACAAGGCCCGAATTATCTCATGAGTCGAGCGTGGATGGCGAGCTACAAGTCGTACCTCACTCAGAATCAAAAGAACCTCCAGCGGGCAGGCAAAGCCAACATGAAGAAGTCAAGTAACGGCCTCAAGTCACACTTCGAGGCTGAGCTCGACCCTTCCAACACCCATTGGCAGGCCATGCTGAACGAAGATATCGCGTGTCCTCACGGGAACGTGATTCTTGACAAGAGGAAATACAAGGTGATGCCGCTGGACGCGTGGCTCTATTTCAGCGAGAAGTTTCCAGTCGCTCACGTGTTTGAAGAGTCAGCGACGGCAGAACCGTGTCCGATGTGTGTCGTCGATCGCGCTGCCACTGATGAAGACTCGCAGAAGCAACGCAGCGAGCGAGACAAAGTTCTCAGTCACGGAACACTCGGTCGGCTGTATCGAAGACGGGTTCAGTCGCAGAGTGGATCGTTTTTGCTGACCGAGATCTTCGTACCACTCAGCACGACGTCGTCACCGCGGAAAACGACCATGTTCATGGTCAATGCATCGTGGATGCGATCGTGGCGCGCCTACATTCGAGATGTCGACCGACCAAGCCCAGAGGAGTTGCGCTGTGATGAACTCACATGTAACCACGGGAAGCTGCTCTTGCCGCGGACGTTGGTGCAGGTGATCAAGGGCAAGTCGGTCCCATTCTCGGACATTGACGTCGAGTTTGTGTATCCAGACGAAATGCTCCACCTTGGGGAGCTGTACGGGATGCCAGAGAGCCGTTACTACTACGGCGAGCTCCTCACTACTGGCCAAATGACATGGAAATCCTGCAGCTTGACAGCACTCGGCCAGGCATTGTCAAGTGGATGGGGCATCCCATCGGATAGCTACGGCGACAATGACAGCAGAAGCGCGACGTGTCAAGAGTGTGAAGATGCAAGTGAGAAGAGGTACCAGGACGCGCTGCACAACTTCGAAAACCGCATTGTGCACGTTCAGCTGCTTGCTGATGACCAGCCCGTACCAACTTCAGTCACACTGGCGGACGAGTCGAGCTCTGGCCGGAGACGTTCGAAGCGGATCAAGACTGGATCAGGTTCGACGTGGCCCATTGCCGCGAATGCGGATGATACGGTGTACGTGCTCAAGACGAAGATCTTTGAAGAAACCGACTTGTACCCGATCCGCCAGAAGCTGTACTTCCGCGGTGACGTGCTCCACGACAATCGCAAACTACGGGAGTGCGGGTACGTCTATCTCAGCGTCCTCTCTTTTGAAGTGGACATTGTATACTAATGTTTTCTGATGCTTTCGTTACAGAATCAAAGCTGGAGATGCAGTCTTCATGCGGCTGTCCGAAGACATCGTCGAAGATCTCGCAATGGTGGACGACGGAAACGAACGCGAAGTTGGTTTCGAAGACTCTGTCTTTGTGACTCGACGTCCTGCGTCGGCGGCACAGTCTGCACCTGCATCGCAAGTGTGGGTTTGCAGTGCGTGTACGTACGTGAACGATGCGAGCGACGATCTCTGCGAGATGTGCTCCACCCTCAAGGCGATCGAGATTGACTGATGGCGTCGTCGACGATGAGGGTAATAAAGGCAAGCAAGGCGACTGGTTTGGGTTTATTCGTGTGTATACCAGTCGTTTGCGATTACTCCTTGTGGGCGGCACCGATGGCTTCCGCCACACTCTTGTATCCGTCCTTCTGCAGCAGCTCCACCAATTCCTTCTTGGCGCGGGGCACAGCGAGAGGGCCGTCAAAGACCAGACACGAGTACATCTGCACGAGCGTCGCGCCGGCCTTGATCTTGTCGTACGCGTCCTTACCCGACGACACGCCGCCCACGCCGATGAGTGGGACGCGGCCTTCCGTGAGCTTGTACATGTCGTGGAGCACCTGCGTCGACAGCTCACGCACTGGCGCACCACTGAGGCCACCAGTCTCACCCTTGTGCTCGCTACAAACCAACAAAACCACCGTCAGATCACCAGGATTCCTAGTCATTTCGTGACTATATAAGTGTCTCCTCACCTCTTCAGCGTCTCTGGTCGGCTCAGCGTGGTGTTGGACACGATGAGGCCGTCCAGCTTGAGCTCGAGCGCGACGTCGGCGATGTCCTTCTTGTCGTCGCTCGTGAGATCCGGCGCGATCTTGACCAGCAGGGGGATCTTGCGGCCTTCCTTGGCCTCGACCTCACCACGCGCCTTGAGCACGCGGCTCACAAGGTCGTGGAGCTGCTGCTTACCCTGCAACGAGCGCAGACCAGGCGTGTTGGGCGACGACACGTTGACGACCAGGTAGTCGGCGTACTTGCCCAGCGTGAGCACGCCTTCGATGTAGTCAGCCGCGGCGTCCTCAGTCGTCTTGTTCTTGCCCAGGTTCACACCAAGCACACCCGAACGGTGCCAGGCAGCAGTCGTGTCACGAGTGGCGACGTACGCGTCGAGACGCTGCGCAGCGCTCTCGAGGCCCTTGCTGTTGAAGCCGTAGCGGTTGATGACGCCGTTGTCTTCAGTCAGGCGGAACACGCGCGGCTTCGGGTTTCCTGGCTGTCGTGAGCAACGCAAAAAGAAAAGCAGTGTGGGTATGCTAGCCTAGCTAAATACCGAGCTAATTGATGAGAAAGGCAACGCACCTGTGGCTTTGGGGTGACACTGCCGATCTCCACGAAGCCAAAGCCCATGTCCAGCAGGCCTTCCATGGCCTCGGCGTCCTTGTCGAAGCCTGCCGCCATGCCCAGCGGGTTCGGGAACTCACGGCCGAAGGCATGCACCCGCAGGATCTCTGGGTCCGTCTTCTCATCCTGTGTTACAGTCGCCATGGTGCTGTCAGCGGCTACATTTGGTAGCTGCAGCCAGTGAGCAGCTCAACGTACCCGTGGCGCGAGACCGAGCGCGGTCGACTTGACGGCGATAACGTGGGCCGTCTCTGGGTCGAACATGCGCACAATGGGCATGATCACCGGCTCTGTGAGCTGCTTGATGATCCAGTCGTGGGGCACCACGCCGTTGTACGCGGCCAGCACAGCCGCAGCCGCGCCACCGCCGACAGCAGCAGCGACCGCCGGGTGGAGCTGCGACTTTGGCGCATTGGCGCCGCTGCTGAACAGTGCCGTACGCGCAGAAGCATTGCTGCGGCGCGCGATCAGCGCAGCGCGGCGTCCGCAGGATAAGGCAATGGAGGCGCGCATACTCGTGAGGCAGATCGGTGGCGATGAGATCGGGACCAATTGTGTGCGGTGCCGCACAGGACAGGCGACCACCGCGACCATACTCTATTACCTTTGATAATCGATAAGAACGACCAAACCATAATCTATTGATTTACGGGGTTCCAAGTAGTAGAGGGAATACAGTACGGAAGCCTCTGGAAACTGGACGACCCCGAAGACGCAGTACAATTCGTGAAGCCCAAGGCGAGGAGCTCCTGTGGCTCTGTATTTGCCGGTCTGACGAGCGTCTCTGTCCGCAAGAGAGATGGCGAACCTGGGCTCTGTGAAGAAGCGCGTCTCCTACTTCTACCACCGTACGTGCTGGCTGTGTGTGGCTCTCCTAGGCTCCGAAAAGAGAGGAAGCGCCGCTGGCCTTCCCTCTCCAGGCTGAGGATGGAGCTATGGCGTAATGATGGTGATATTGGACTTCGTACTGATCTATGCGATTGGGGGACGAATGCAGCGGATGAGGGCCACTTCTACTATGGCCCTGGCCACCCGATGAAGCCACACCGACTCAAGTTGGCGCACCAGCTCGTCGTGAACTACGATCTCTACCGCAAAATGGACGTCTTTGTAAGTACACTGGGAATCCTTCTGAGGGCGTTGTGTGACACCATGAGGCTAACTGAGTAACTATTTGGCGATAGGAACCCCACTGGGCGTCAGCGGAGGAGATCAAGGCCTTCCACTCGGCCGAATACGTCGACTTCCTGCAGCGTGTGAACCCCGTGAACCAGAAGGACCTGGGCATCGATCTCCAGAAGTGTTCGTGATTCTGTGTCCTCTCTACATCTCACGGCTCGGATCTAACCCTGTATTAATCCTCATGCAGTCAACCTCGGTGAGCTGACGGACTGTCCGGTGTTCGACGGCATTTTCGACTTCTGCCGAATCTACTCGGGCGGAACTCTTGGTGAGCCAGTGCTTACTCGCATCTCTATCTCTCGTCAGTCTTTGCTAACTGTGACAAATGACCTCAGATGCTGCTGTGCGCCTCAACCATGGGCTGTGCGATATCGCCATCAACTGGGCGGGCGGTCTCCACCACGCGAAGAAGTCGGAAGGCTCGGGCTTCTGCTACGTGAACGACATCGTGCTCGGCATCCTGGAGCTTCTCAAGTATGTCTGCTTGATTGTTTTTTTTTGAGCTGCTCTCGATCGGCATTAACTCAATCCTTGCTTGGCAATTGTAGGTACCACCCGCGTGTGCTGTACATTGATATCGACGTCCACCACGGTGACGGCGTCGAAGAGGCCTTCTACGTCACTGACCGTGTGATGACGGTGTCCTTCCACAAGTACGGCGACTTCTTCCCAGGAACAGGAGATATCAAGGACATCGGTGCAAAGAATGGCAAGTACTACTCGGTCAACTTCCCTCTGCTCAGCGGTATGACGGACGACAGCTACGAGAGCGTCTTCAAGCCCGTCATCGCCAAGGTCATGGAGACGTTTGCCCCTGCTGCCGTCGTGCTTCAGTGTGGTGCCGATTCGCTGACGGGTGATCGACTCGGCTGCTTCAACGTCACCACGCGAGGCCACGGTGAGTGCGTCCGATACGTGAAGAGCTTTGGCTTGCCGACGCTCGTGCTGGGTGGCGGTGGATACACGATCCGAAATGTGTCGCGTGCGTGGGCGTACGAGACGTCAGTGCTTCTGGACGAAGAGATCTCGAACAACATCCCGTACAACGACTACTTTGAGTACTACGCGCCATCGTTCAAGCTGCACTTGGAGCCAGATCCGGAGCTCGAAAACGCCAACTCGCGCGAGTATCTGGAAGAATACAAGTACGTCCGCCTGGTAGATGACTTCCCACTGGTGAACTGTGACTGACGAATGCTTCTTTTGCCACTGTAGGATCAAGATCTTTGAGCACTTGCGAGCTTTGGACGGAGCGCCGAGCGTGCAGATGACGGAGATGCCGCCGAGCTCGATGCTGCGTGAGGAGGACGAAGACGCCGCCGACCCAGACTCTCGAACAGACAACGACGGCCGCCGCCAGAACGATGCCGAGTTCTACCGAGATGACAAGGTGCGCGAGAACTGACTTGATCAACTCGCTAACTCTTGTGGAAACTGATCCTTCCTGTAATTGTTTTGTTCGCAGGACCAACGAGGCAACGACGATGATGAGAACGGCGACGACGGTGCGTCCCACCAAGACGGATCGGCGGCCCCGGACGTTGTTCCTATGGAGATGGACTAGATCAGCTCGCGAGGATAGTTTGTATGAATGCACTCTCGCTATTTTTGCACGGGTTATCCTCACAGCATGGTTTTTGTGGGTAAATACGACTCTGGAGCTACTGCTCTCCACAGCAGCTCACTGCGGTGGCGCCGCCTGCTGCTGCATCCTGCGGACGCGGTCGCGCTCAGCCTTTTCGATCTCAAACCGCTTGTGGTCCAGTCGCTGCAGGAACTCCTGCTTCTCGATGTATCCGTCCTTGGTGTACTGTGTGAGCTCGTCTTCGATGCCTTCCTTCTCCTTGAACTTGTCCCAGTCGATGGACGTCTTCTCCATCGTCGACACCTTCTTTGGTCCGTCCAAAGACGCCAAGACCTGGTCCAGCTTCTGGCTCTTGGCGGCCGGCGCCACACGCTTCGACACGCTGCTCATACACACAGATCATCCAGATGAGAACCAAGGCCTTCCAAACTCTAAATCCTTCATTCCCAGCCCGTGCCTGTATTCGACACCAGCGAACTTGACGACCTCCTTGACCTCGTCTTTCGAGCTCACGGCTGCGATGTCCTTCCGTGTCTTCGTGGTGTCGATACTCAGCACCGTCATTTCGAATTCACGCAGCTTCCGCTTCTTCGTCTGCTTGCGTGGCTTGCCGCTCAGCAGCGAACTCAGCAGCTACAATCAAGACTCTATCAACATACCATTCCATTGCACCAGTTCCCATTAGGTGCGCGCTGTGCTCACCTTGGCTGACTTGGCTGAAGACTGCGTGGAGACGCTTGTGCTGGCGTTCATATCGTCCCATATCTTGCTCACGCGCGGGTCGCCCTTGACGCTCGAGGCATCAGCGGCTTTGCCTGCGTCGGCGCCTTTGGTGGCGACATCGTCCTGCTCCTCGACGCCTGAGGTAGCAATAGCGTCATGCAGCACATACATATAAAGTCAGTATACGGGCCTCTTGATGCATCCAGGAGCTATAGTATTCGCTGTGATGCGCTGAAGACTCACCCTCCGGCACGTAATCTTCATCTTCATCCGACGAGCTCATGGCAACTTGCACTGTTTTGTTGGTGTGTCGAACGGCGAGTTGGCGGGAGTCTACATAGTGTGATCCACACCATTTGGAGTTTCCCTAAAATAGGACATTGAAGTGCGAAGTTGCCGTTCCTGGACGCCAAATGGGAAACCCCACGACATGAGCCGCTAGTGCCGACGCCTACGTCGCTACTGTATGCGATATACAGACGTCGTCTACGCTGCTGACGAAGATGAAGAATGAACAGTATGGTGGAGACGACGCTGCGGTTCCAACGCGCCGCCCTAAGTGGGAAGTGTACACCGATGAGAGCGGCAACATGTACTTTTACAACACGATCACAGGGGAAACGGCGTGGGAATTACCGGAAAACGACGCGTCTGACGAAGAAGATGGCGCTGACAGCAACCCACAAGACGACACTATCCTACTCACAGCAACAGGTGACACGGTCGTACGTAACCAGATGCGGGACGACGTCGGAAACGTGCTCGAGCTCACGGTCGTGCGGCCCAAGTATTCGCAGTACCAGATCGCCGTCGAAGTGATTGAGACGACGATCCAGCTACTAGACGACGTAGAAATTGCCATAGACAAGCAGGAAAAGAGCGGCAAGAAGACGAAGCGCTTCGTGTCGCCCGCAGCAGAAGCGCGCGCCAAGAAAAACGAAGCGAATATCGAAAAGCGCCGCAAGCGCGAGCGGCTCCTGGCGATGACGCGCTACATGAACGTGCTCATCCCGCCTGTGATGACATCTTCCGCCATGGAATCTAGTCTGTTGGGAGGCAAGCAACCTGTAGGCGCGTTGTTCTCGAGGGAAGACGCCAAGAAATGGCGGCTGGAGAAGGAGGTCCAGCAGATTCGCCAGCGATACAAGACCCGCAAGAACAAAGTCAAGCACCACGAGCAAGTCGTGACACGAGCGACGCATCACCAGTTTCTCAAAGGCTTCCGCACGGATCTGCTGAACCACTTCATCGCGCAGATTCCCTGCAGCTCGGAGCTTCAGCAGCAGCGGATTCTGCTGATGACGTCGCCTCAGCAACTCGCAGAGATGGAGTTGCAGCGCAAGAAGACGCTGGAGCCGGAGATGCTAGAACGGTACGAGGCAGAGCAGCGGATGAATCGAGAGACAAGTTCCAAGAGCTTGAAGAAGGTCTTTGTGCTGGCGGATCGAGAGGCCGTCGGAACACTGCACTTGCTGCAAACACTCGTGACGATGTT
This sequence comes from Pythium diclinum, assembly GCA_023337495.1. NCBI lineage: Eukaryota > Oomycota > Peronosporomycetes > Pythiales > Pythiaceae > Pythium > Pythium diclinum. The sequence continues at coordinate 18,502 of JAADXB010000006.1, read as the reverse complement.
TTCAGACGAGTACGGGTAGCTTCTGATTCTTTACTCTGTGAAGAAGGAAGCCACGCTGACACACTTTGATTTGTAACATGCAGGCAGGCACAGAAGTACGCGTTGAAAGTCCGAGGGCTCGCTGAAATCATTCAGAGTGCCGAGATCCAGCGCTTTGTTGTCGACTACGTATCCGACCACCAGCCCCAGGAGTGTCAACTGTCACTCGTGCAGTTTGAAGAATTCGTGGAGACGGTTGAAGAAGTCGTGGACCATTACATGAATGTCAAACAAGCAGTTGACGACGCGGAAAACGAAATCGCTGCAGCTATTGAAGCTGCTGCGTCCAAGGGCTCCAACGGTGCTGGAAGTCTGTTGCGAGCGCGTCTGAACATGGTGTCCAAGAAGAAAGTGGAGCAAGAAATGGCGGCGCTGAAGGCAACACAGCAGAATCTTGAAGCGAAAATCAAACGGGAGACTCGAGCACCATACTCGGACTCAGGAGACGACAATTTGGCGCTCATGATGGCCAGAGAAGAGTGGGAGATGCACCACCAGCACCGATATATTCAAGTCGAGGCGTGGCTACCGCTGTATTGCTGTCTTTGTCGGCGTCGGAAGTGGGAGCTATCGCGCCAGGAACTGGAAACAGTGGAGAGTGAGTATCGAGCGACGTACGCAAATCGATACGCTCTGAAGAAAAAGTCAGAAGAGCTCCGTTTGATTCGAGAGGAAAATGACGACGAGACCAACACCGCCGAGACTGATCAAGGATCAGCTCAGCTTGACCGAAGCTGTGAAAACCCATCGAGCTCAGAACCTGGAATGATTGAAGCTCCAGTAGAAAGCAAGCCAGACGAAGAACTCCCGGAACGATTCCAGCACCTCGACGACGACGGCATTCTCGTGCTTCAAGTTCTTCGAACGCTTGTACTCATAACAGAGCGCATTCATTCAGAGAATGCGGTCAAGCCTCCACCACCTCGAATTGAACACAAGCGCGTGGTCGCACCGAAGCAACAGCAGACAGGTTCTCCAAGAAAGAAAAAGAAGAAGAAGAAGGATGGCAAGAAAGTGAAAAACGGCGAAGGCGGTGAAGACGACGAGGAAGAACTCGATGAACTTCAACTGGCGATGAAAATATTCGAGAGTGAAGACCGTGAGCGCAATCTCATGAGGGTCGAGGACACGTCGATGCACATTTACCTCGAGCGCAATTGCCGCTTAATCGAGTGTCCGCTTTTGCAGCACCAAGATATGGCCTACAACGCCTACATCCGCCTACTCAGCCACTGCGTGAACCCCAGCTCACTGTTGTATCGATCGCGATTCGAACGAAGTCTGAGCTTCGACCCTCCTCAGCAACTCGTGCTGCACATGTCCGACGGCGCGACTTCAGAAGGAAGCTGCATTCTGCCAAGTCGTCAGCTTGTCCTCCAGATAGTACCGTGTCGTTCTGAATCCGAGGCCGCGTTCGTCTTATTTCAAGTTCAACAAATGCAGACGAAGCTGAAGAGCCCGTTCGTTGCAGATATCGCAAGTTGTTCGAAGCACACGTACCAGTTCTTCGCCGAGTCGGGTTTACTCGTCGAATGCTGGCCTGTGATCTTCGTGGCTGTCGAGTATTTTCCGCACGGAACGTGGCAAGATGCGTTCACACGGGCTATCGAAACGCAGATTATTGAAGACTTCGGCGAGGCGGAGGCGGTCATCATCCGTGTGTTTCGTGATGTCGCCGCTGGACTCGCGGCGATGCACTCCAGTGGAATTCTTCATTTGAACACAAACCTCGGGAATCTCTTCATACCTGAGCCACCAGGGCCTCTTGGAGAAGGTGAGGATCGAGCCAGTGAACGGCTGCAGCATCTGTACAACATTCGTCTCGGAGGCATGTTGGCTTGCAAAAGAAGCTTTGATGAAGGCCAGCTACGAAGAGGAGACATGGTTCATTGCCTGAACACAGCCACGACGCCACCAGAGGCTGCCTCTGGGCTTCCAGTCTCAGGGAAAGCGGATGTGTGGATGATCGGATGCGCATTATGGGAGGCGTTGATGATCTGGCAGCGATATCAACTGCGTGGCCGCGGTCATCTACACGCTCAGCACACGGCAAGTACCGTGATTCGACTCAAAACCATTCCTGATCTACTCCAGGAGATCCCCCTCGCCACCAGTGCTGCGATTCGGTCATTACTACGGATGCTTTTGCAGCCAAACCCATCGCAGAGGCCGCAAATGAGCCAGGTCGTGGATATCCTCAGCTTCGCGAGCCGTAAAGCAAATCACTGAGTCACCAGCATCAACGTCTGCGATCCTCCGTCTTTGTTTAGATGGACGTAACCGGAGAACGGTTGGGGTCGTCGTTGCAGTATCTTGTGGTCCACACGTCGCGTCTTTTCAAGATCCGATGGTGGCTCATGCGTCGCGGCTTCTAGCGTACACCTAACTCCTCTCATGGTGGCGCTTGGCTGAGGCGTCTCTTTGAACGAAGCCGGTGAGCACTTGTACGGGTGGGTACTCAGTCTCGGTTGAGGTCACGTGAGGATTCGTATTGACATTGGGCGAGTGGAATCTATAACGCGATGGCCGCGACCAAGGCCGTGACGCAACGCGAGCTCTTCCAAGCTGCGCAGCAAAACGACTTCCAGGCTGTGACGGACTACTTGCAGGTTCTATTCGATGAAGCCGCCGCGGAAGACGAGAGGAAGCCCAAGGAAGAACGCTCAAGCTCGAGCTCGCGGGGACAGAAGTCGACAACGAAAGGCACAGTCGTGAAGACGCTGCTCGAGCCAAAGACCAAGAACACACTGCTCCATTATGCCTGTGACAACGGCAACGTCGACGCCTGCAAGTTCCTGCTCATGTGCGATGGCATGAGCGACGCCTTTCTCAACGAACCAAACGCGTTTGGCCACACGCCGCTGTTTTATGCCGCGAGTAGTGGCAAGCTGCCTTTGGTGAAGTGGCTCATTTCGAACGGAGCCGACATCGACACGGATTACAGTGACCGAGATGACGTGGCTCCTCGTGATGGAGATCTTGGCATCTTCACTCCGTTGCAGATCGCTTGCTTCAAAGGGCACGAAGACGTGGTGAACTTCTTGGTCGAATGCAATGCGTCTTTGGCTGGTACCAACCGCAACGGGAAAACAGCGTTGCATTTCGCAAGCTCGCAGAGCCACAAACAGATCATCAAAATTCTCCTGGAGGCTGGTGCTGACGCCCACGCGTGTGATGATCAAGGGAAGACACCAGTGGATGTTGCACCTGCGGCGATGCTTCCTGTGCTGCTTCCAGACGAGCATGGTGGACAGGAGGAGGATGCAGAAGAAGACGCGCTAGAGACCAACAGAGCGGCGATGGAAGATGAAGAGGAAGACGATGACGGCTTCGGCTCATCTGGACGAATTGGGCGTCGAGCCCAACTGGAAACTGTGAAGGCGTCGTTTGGCAGCGACATTGCACGCCAGTTTGGCAACAAATCGTGGAAGTCGCGTGTCCAGGCGATTCAGGATGCGACGAATCTGCTTCAGAACAGTGCTGCGGGCAACAGCAAATCACTCACCAAGCTGTGCGACGGTGCATTCGAGATGGTGTCTCTGGCTTTGCAAGACGCAGTGTCACAAGTCGTGTCGTCGTGCTGCACGGGGCTGTTGAAAGCGGCCTTCAACGCGGCGATGGGCAGCAAAGAGTTCCACACCTCCAAGTTCCACGACAGTCGACCGATCATCAAGAAGATCTCCGACTTGCTGCTCATGCGAGGTGCCGGCTCAAACGAAAAAGACGCGAGTGAAGCCGTGGCGTCGTTGCTCTTCTTGATCTGCAAGAGCGCCGACATTACGCGGTATTTAACGTCCCACATTTCGGGCATCATGCAGTTTTCGCCGTCCGCTGCAGTCGCGATGACGCCAACGAAGGCAGCCGATTCGACGTCGGCATCGTCTACATCGTGGCGGCTGCAGCTCGTTGCGATCAAGATCCTGAATACGATTGCGAGCCAGTATCGCCTTGATGAGGCGGTCAGTGGTCTCAGCTTTGCTGATGCTATCAAGATCAGCACGACAGCACTGGAGAACGCAAGCGTCCACGTCCGGTCTGCATCTATCGACCTTCTGGTACAGTGTATGCTGATCCGCTGTGAGCAGTCTGGTAAGTGAGACCGTTGAATCTTTCGCTCTCACTCTCTCATGACACTAACTATTTTGTACACAGATGTGGTTGGCTCAGTCGACGCCATCTTTGAACAGATGAAGAGCTGGAGCGAAGCCATCTTCAAGCAGCACAACTTGACTCTGAAGCCCTCTATCCAGGCAAAAATCAACAATGGTCTCAAAAATGCATTGCAGCAGAGCAAGAGATTGAACGCGTCGGGGGCTTCGAGCGATGACCAAGGTCCGCCAAAGGTTTCGTTGTCACTGCCGCTTGAGCTGACGACACAGTCCGCAGCGGCAGGATCTCCACGAAGCAAAGGAGCACAGAAAGAAGACGATCTACCTTACGCAGAGCCAATTCAAGAGCAGTTCAAAGACGACGCGGCGTCGATACTGGCTTGCTTCGGAGAGAAAGTGGCTCGATGCCTTTTCTCGAACGCGTGGGCTCCTCGAGTCGAAGCTCTCAGCTTCCTCCAATTTCAGGTCGAGTCGAAGCAGTTGCAGTTTCGAGACGTGAAGACATCGGGCCATTTGCTCGCTGCGATGCAAAAAACGTTGCTACTGACTCTGCAAGATCGCGTCAATTCGGTGTACGAGGCCGCTGTCGCATTGCTTATGGAGTTTGCGATTGTGCTGAACAGCTCCATGGGCTCTTCTCCTTCCCACCGTTCGTTTGCCCAAGATTTAGTGCGGCCGTTGATCCCTCGCCTGCTCACAAAGCTCGGTGATACGAAGGCAAAGCTCCACGTGACGACGGAAGACGCTCTGCTTTTACTGTCACGACAAGAAGCGTCTCTCGGGTCGGAGTATCTACTGGACGAACTGATCGCATGCGACCGCAACGCATCTCCTCAGTCCCTTTCGCCAACGTATTTGACGAACAAGCTCACCGTGATCTCCAAGCTTTTACTCGAGTTTGGCGTCAAGGAAGCGAACGATCAAGCCGGAGAGCTGCCCATCAAACTAGTCTTGCAGCCAGCCCTACAGGTATGCGAGCATCGTGATCCCAGCGTCCGTCAAATTGCACTACAGATCGTCGCCGACACCCTCAAATCAGCGCGTGCTGCGACAATGCCGTTCTTGGACGCGTTAGCTCGCGCTTCTCGCCAGAAAATCATCGCCAAACTCGTGGAAAAAGGCGTATTGGAAGCCGATCTGCTGATGGATGAAGTCGACGACTTTGAGATCACGACGACGAATGAGCCTTTGAGACCTGGAACAAGTGGAGGTGTACGGCCGCCAACAGCGTCAGGCTCATCGACCAAGCATCGCCCAGCGCTCTCCAATGCCTCGCTATCGAGCGCTCCGTCCGCAGGTTCTTCGTCTGGAGCATCTTCTTCGTCGGCTTCCGCCTCTGCACAAGGACCAGCGCTACCGTACGGCACTGCACTGACAAAGGAGCAAGAGGCGACGTATGCGAACTTGATTGAGTGCTTTGGCGAAGAGCTCGTGAGATGTCTGCTGGACAAGGCGTGGGCTCAACGAGAAGCTGCGATCCGCGAGATTGAGCGCCTTGTAGTTTGCACTGCCAACGGCAAACTGCCAGCGGAGAAAGCACTCACGAAGACACCCGAGACGCTACGGATTCTGTCGCAGTGTGTGGAAATCGGTCTCAACGACACGGTCGCACGCGTATTCCAGTGTACTCTTCGGTTGTGTCAGCTGATTGCTGTCGAGTTCGTGCCTCTTGTGTCGACGGGGCAGCCTGGCGGTGATGATATTGTCGACAGTTTCCTGGAGCACACAGCGTCAGCAGCGCTTCAGAAGTTTGGAGACACGAAGCAGCGCCTGCGTGCTGACTGTGTGACGCTGCTCCACTCGCTTTCATCTCTCAGCCATGTCGGACAAAAGCGAATGTGCCGCATCCTCACGAGCCAGTTCACTCAGCTCATCGAAGCCTCGCCATCTTCGGCCTTCGCGTCGTCTCCTCTTGTGGGTGCCGAGTTGTTTAAGCTGTTCACGATGCTCATTCGCGACGCGTACGCTTCACCGTCAGCAAACCTTGGACCTGAGCTCTCCGAGATCTTGCGTCTGATGACGTCTGCGTTCGAAAACAAGCACGTCGACGTCCGCAACGCTGCGATCGACGCGTACGCTGTGATCTACGAGGTCACGAATGGAGGATCGAGTGTCCCTGATTTGGATCTCCAGGGCCTGCTATCACAAGTCAAGCCCGCCATTCGCGACGCGATCACCCGCAAGGTCGTGCAGATCACAAAGCTTGCGTTGCGGCCTAGCGGAGCAGACGATGAGGCGGGCGGCCACGACATCGACAGCTCCCGCCAGCAGCCTCTGGCGTTAGATATCAACAAGCTTCGCCACGTGTGCTCGAAAGAGATCGCTGACCTGCTCACGTCGTCGTCGGCGGGCCAGCGCTGTCTTGGCGTCGATAAGCTCATGACACTGTTCGTGGATGCACCGCGGAACCCGCACTTCAAAGGTGCGTGGGAGATCTCGTGTCTGCTCACGAAACAGCTTCTGCTGGATGGCACCCCGGGTGTATGTCTTGCGGCCTTCCAGTTACTGTGGCTCATCGTGGATCCACCAAAGACGACACCGTGTGAGTACGCCATCCCGTGGGGCGAGTGGGGTGTGCATCTCATCCTCGGCTCTACGATTCGAAGCGTCGTCCAGCAAAGCGCCAACGGCAGTGTACGTGTACGCGTCCAGGTCAAGGCGATCTTGCAGCTCGTCGCGGGTAAGAGTGCTGCCGGTCGAAATGCCGTGTGCAACGCGCTTCTCAGTGCTCCTGAGCAACGTGATCTCACGAATGAGCCAGTGAAACGCCAACGCAAGATTGCACTGTGTAAGTTGCGCTGGCAGTTCATGCTGCGGCTTGAGCTCATGGAAGAGCTGCTTCAGACAAGTGAGACCAACGCGTCGGTCTCCCATGCCAGCTCCGGCGCTGCGACGCCGACGCTAGCACGGCGCAAGTCTTCATCCGGTGGCTCCAAGTCATCGTCCAACTCGAGCGACGCGCTGACGATTGAGAACGTGGTTCCGTTTCTGGGCTCGTGCATGATTCATCCGAGTCCGCTGGTGCGTGGAGCTGCTCGGAAGGTGATGGCAACGCTCAAGAACAAGACGGCAAATGCTGCGGATGAAGTCGATCGCTTCGTACAGCAAGAGTGCTCGCCGTCTCTCCAGCGCCGCTTGCAGCCGCTGATGCAGGACGATGAGAATGGAGACGACAACAACACCAACTACGCCGACCATTTCAACGCGGAAGACGCGACTGTGGTGAGGGGAAGCCGCGCTTCCCACGTGAGACGTATTGCCGCCTTGCGTCCGCCGCGATCAGTTCCTGTCGAAGAAAAGGCGATGGCTGTGGATGTGTTCCCGCCGCCACACTCGGCACCAGGCAAGAGCCGCCGCTCGCTGCAAGCCGATGACGACGAAGAGTTCGGAGACTACGTCGTCAAGCCGAAACCCACAGCTGCACACAAAGACAACGGCAAAGATAAAGACAACGGCGGTGGAGGGCGACAGCAAGCCCAGCAAGAGAAGGTTCCCATTTGGCTCAGCAATTCGACCCCCAGTTCAGGAAAACGTAGCGACGAGACTCCAGAAGGGAGTAGCTACTCAGGATCCACGATCGCCGTCGGAGGCGGCGCTGCGAATCTCGTCAAAGTGCGTCGAAAGAGCAGCATGCGCAGTAACAACGGCGACGATGACGAGCACAGCACGCCCAATGTAGGAACGCGCGGACCACGCGGTGGGTACTGAGACCACTACTACGAACAGGATCCCCTCTTCTCTTGATCTGTAACACTGTCGAATATCTCACTGACCTCTTCAATCCAGCTCAATAGGCGTTGTCTTGGACCCCTTGGTTGTCTTTTCCTCTAATTGATCTTCATTGTCGTCGTCACGCTTGCGCTTGGCGTCAGCTCGGGAGTTGTCTGGCGCGTTAACGGCCGAGTCAAAGCAGAACGTAGTCAGGACTCCGAAGTGGTCGGACGCCCAGAGCCCGTCGGCGATCGGCTCCGTGCCCACCAGTTCGATCTTCTCAAACACACTCGTATTCGTGCGAGGCCCTGGGTGGAAGTACGCGCGGTCGAATCGGCTCTGGTACGATTTGTTCTTGATCACGCCGTTGCGTTTGCCGTCGTACGTGTAGCCATTGTCCTCGGTGTTACCGTCTACTGTCAGCCACAAGTCTTTCCATCGCGGCGGCAGTCCTAGTGACGCAGGGTCTAGCTCTTCATCTGCGTTGTTCGTTTGCTGCGTCTTTTCCTGGGCGGCAGCATTCGTTTTGACCAGGCGAGACTGTCGCACTGCCTGCTTGTCCAGCTCACTCATGCCGTCGTGGGCCAGGAAGCAGTCCTGATGGTACCACATCGCGATCTCTACTGTCTTCCCATTCGGCAGCTTGTCTTTGGCTGACTTGCCCACACGGATGCTGTCTTTCTCGATGATCTCGCTGCACTTGCGGCACTTGGATCTCGACGACTTGGCAGCTTCGACCGTGATTTCTTCGGCGGCGCAGCGTGGATCCAGGAGCTTCATATCGCCACGTAACAGGTTCATATCGCCCATTAACACAGCACCCAGACATTTGGATGCGCCTTCGTTCCCAGCAACGCGGTCGCTCAGAAACTGAAGACTCTGCTTCAGTTGGGACACGCGCTCGCTCTTGAACTGCGGCAGACTCTCCAAGTGGGACGTGCCCACGAGCAGCGTGTGGCCCGGCGCGACTTGGACTTTGACAGCTAGCAGCTCACGGCCCATACCCGTGTTGGCGAACGGCAGCGACTCGAGAGAGACCACGGGCAGCGCACTGAAGAGCACGACGAAGTACGCCTGCGAGAAAGGCGGCGCCGTGTCGATGCTGCAGTCGTAGTAGCGCGACCACTGCTGCTTGCGCAGCATATCTAGCGACTCACGCGTAACTTCCTGGAAGCCGATGACCGCTGGCCGGTACTTGGTCACCAGGCCGCCGATAGCGCGCATGCGCGTCGCCATACACAGCGGATCGAACCAAATATTGAATGACAGCAGACGCACGACGTGTTCGCGTGCCGACCGCGAGACGGATGGAGCCGCTGACGGCGAGCTACTGGCAATAGAGGGTGTGGCGGGTGAGCCAGAGGCGCGTGCGATGGCGGCGGCGGCTGCAGCGGCCGCGGCAGCTGAACGCGGACGTGCCATTATTCTTCCTGGGTTGATTGTCGTTCGGAAAGTACGGTTGACACCCTCCGTCGATGCAAATGTATTGATTTAGTATCCAAACGATTCATTTTCATAATTTTTGGGATTTGGCAAAGTGATAATATCACACCTCACATATTATGTGAGGTGTGTATTGTATTCAGTATCGGAGGTTTTCGCATCCGGAAACGTCACTTGCGGTTGTTGAAGAACACTATCGCCAAAATGGAAGACGCTGCTTCTTCCTCGACGCTTAGCGCTGACACAGCACAACCAGCGACGCCACCAGTGCCTTCTGTGGATGCAGTCGCGTCTCCGCTTTCTAATGAACCGCGTGGCGCACCACCTGCTGCTCAGGAGCCTGTGCGCAAAGGCTCGCAAGAGTGGGCGAGTCCTCGCTCACGAGGTCGTCGTGGCACGCCGCCACCAATCCCACGGCGAGGAAGCCGCTCTGACGACGTCGCAGGTAGTGGCGACTTGCCGCCACGGCCTCGGACGCCTGCGCAAGTGCTCGCGAGTCGAGCGCAAGCGGGAAAGGCGGCAGCGGCCGCCGTAGCTACTGGCACGAGCGGATCTGTGGAGGCGACACCACAGCCGCCAGAGCCATCTACGACGACCATGAGTACTGAAGAAGACAGTAGTAAGGTGGTGGAGCCGGAGAGTGGGCCAGGAGCTACGCCTGCGGATGCGGTGGAAGAGGACGAGGCGAGTGTGAAGCCCGCGGACCAAGCGGACGGCCCGGAGCGACGCACGTCCCTACAGCTCAGCGTCATGTCGGAGAGCGATGCCGGCACCGAGGCGGAAGGAGAAGGGATGGATGGTTTTGGAAGCTTCCGACGGGAAGAGCGCGGCGACACGTCGACGGTTGACGAGGAGTCGATGTACAATGACGACGAGGACGGTGAGGACGGCGACGCCACACCCGATGAAGATGAAGACGAAGACGAAGAAGACGAGGAGGAGGACGAGGAAGAGGAGGAAGACGATGACGGAGACGACCATGCGTCGGTGGGGACGTCGGACGAGTACGTGAGCATCTTCCGCCACGAGAACGAGTTCTACAACGAAGAGGAGGACGACGAGCAGCAGCGCCAACACGGCGACGACTCGCTCACGCCTGACAGCACGCCGCCGCCGTCTCCGGTGCGACCCGTGCAGCCGCCTGCGCCATTGGCTTCAGAGTGGATCAAGTACGTCGCGGAGAGTGGCCACGAGTACTATTACAATTCCCGAACGCAAGTCTCCCAGTGGGCGCGACCGCAGGCGCTGCTGTCCCCTACAGCAGCGGCTTCTCACGAAGACGACACGGAAGAAAACCAAAGCCAGGCTCAAGCCGACGACGTTGGTGGGGGATACGGCGAGCTGCCGGCGCAAGTACCTGTTCACGTTGTTCCAGCGTCACAAGGTTACTATGCCCCACCACCATCTACCAGTACGCTACAGGCTCCACAATCGATACCGTCGTACCTGGACGCGTTGTTCCTCGCAGTGACCAAGAACGACGAGACAGGGCAGCTCCAGGAACTGCTTCGCTACGACGTGGACGTGAACGCCGTGAATGCCTCTGGCTTGACGCCTCTCCACGTCGCTGTGCAGTACGGCAACGCTCGTGGTGCGGCCATGCTACTGGACTACGGAGCGCGAGTCGATGGACTAGACGACACTGCCAACGGGGCGCGATTTTCGACCATTGAGACGCCTTTGGTGATGGCCTGCCGCACAAACCACGCGACGCTCGTGCGGCTGCTTGTTCGCTACGGAGCGTCCATTTACACGCGTGATGTCGACGGCAACACGGTGCTCCACATTGCGATCCGCTGCTGGAGCGACGAAGTGCTGAGCTGCTTGCTGGAAATGGACAGCATGGCGGCGATTTTGAATCTACGGAACGCCGAGGATGAGACGCCGCTGCATCTTGCAGCTCGCCACGGGAATGCCAACGCGGTACGATTGTTGATGGCGAGTGGCGCGTCCATTGATGCAGAGGACGCCCAGGGCCGTACGCCACTCGTAGTGAGTATCATGGAAAACCGTGTCGACTGTGCGCAGCTCCTGCAGCTCGGCGTCGTTGCTCCAACTGAGAGCCAATACTCTATGGTTGATCAAACAGCGGAGGCCGAAGACCATGGCGTGATCATGTATGATGATTCAGAGGAGAAGAACGGCGCCGGTGATCCGGAGGCACAGCCAAGTTCCTCTCAACTGCTGCCGAGTGAGCTGGAGAGTCTGCGGGTATACCTCACGCAGTTACTACAGCACTCACCAGCAGATGCGCTGCTCGCGTCGACTGTCTACCAGTTCATGGATACCGTCCAGCGAGAAAGTGCGACAACCGCGGAGGCTATGAGCGTACGTGAGACTTTGGTCAGTGTGATAGTACTTGGGGATGACTGAAGTTTTCTTCTTGTGTTTTTTGTGATGTAGGAGGCTCGCGAGCGAGAAGACAACCTTCTCCACCAGATTGATACGCTGACAAACTACCAGTCAGTGACAAGTCAAGAGCTGGCGGAGGTAAGTGACTGTTTGATGTTGTGGATGATTGATCTCCCTATCTGATATTACATTTGTGGACAAATGAACAGGCCCGGGAGACAAACGATCACCTGAGAGAGCAGCTAGATGCGAAAGCACACGAGTTCAGCTCACTTCAGGCTGCCTACGAGAGCATTTCATCGCGTGCGACCATGCTCGAGTCGATCGCACGCAGCTCACAGGACAAACTCAAGCGAGAGAGGGCAGAGCACGCTCGACAGGAGGAGTATTGGACCCAGACGATCGACAGCAGCCTGCGTGAGAATGCAGCTCTTCTTCAATCAGTGCAGGCGTTGCAGCAGCAAGAAGGCTGGAAACAGCAAGAGGAAGGTGGCTTTGTCGAAGCCCAGGCCACTGATGACAGTACCACGACCAGTCATGAGGTGTACGAGGACACTTTCGATTCTCAAGTCGCTGATCCGCAAGGTTACGAGGCTACTGGCGGCTACGATGGGTATGAAAACACGACCGTGACGGGCGCCTCGCACCCCGATCGCTCCGTCTACTCCTCTGCTGAGGCGTATGACGCCAACTACTACTCCCAAGACCCGTCAGTGGACTTTACGAGCTACTACAGCACCAATCAAGGCAACACCAACTCTACCACAGCAGCACAAGCGCCAGCAATCGATCCAGAGGCCGGACCAACGACGATCTCACCTGCTCGAGTGGACGCCGTGTGGAATCGCTTCTTTGAAAACATGGCACGCGTGTCGGACGCTGGTGGACCAAGCCAGCAACAAACTTACTCGCCTCGAAACACCACGCTCTCATCTCGTCAAGCGACCGCACCACTGCCTATGCTTCCTCCTGCATCCGCCGTGTTCGACTGTGTACGCAAGGACAACAAAGACCGACTCCACCAGCTCTTGCTGAGCGGTATTTCCCCCAACGTCCGCGACATCGGCGAGCGTGGCACGCCGCTGCATCTCGCGAGTGAACTCGGCGACTTGGAGGCCGTCATGCTGCTGTGTGAGTTTGGAGCCGACGTGGAGATCCGAGACGAGAATGGCAATACGCCGTTGCTAGTGGCCTGCTCACAGGGCCACTTCGACTGTACCAAGTTCCTGCTCCAGAGTGCAGCCAACCAAGCCTCGACCAACGCCAGTCGCGACACAGCACTTCACCTGGCCGCGTGGGACGGCAGTGTCGAGTGTGTGGCGATGCTATTAGAGTACGGCGTTGATGTCCTTGCGAAGAATGGGCTTGGTCTCACTGCGTTGGCCAACTTGAAGACGAGGTCTCCGCTACGCCACCGCTTTGACGATCTCTCGAGAGATCACCCGATGGCCAGAACGCTGGTGCTGCTGGAAGAAGCGGAACGCCTGGAAATGGTACGACGGCATGGCTGGAAAGGTGGACGAAAGGTATGATCTTTTGACTGATGTTGCTGTTGATGATGATATGACAGAGTGACGACGAGAGTGAGAAGACGCAGCCTTCGAAAGCTGCATCGAAGAGCCGCAATACTACAACCGACAGATCGAAGAAGGCCAAGTCGGACGAGAAGCCACAGAGCAAGCCTCAACCCAGCAACGCATCGTGGGGGGTAAGTTCAGTCTGCTGTTGATCGTGCATCAACTATTTGGCTGGATGATTGATGGACAATGTGTTTGATTTTTAGCGATGGCTTCTGGGCTCAGTCTTTGGATCGGCATCGACGCCTAGTGTTTCGTCCGCTGGAGCTGCAGAATCCGAGGAAGATGAAGCCAAGAGCGACTTTGAAGAAGCGGAATCCAGTCCGTCTCGCATTAAGGCCTCGGGATTCCTTCCTGATTATGAAGACCTGCGGCCACCTCCTGAGATTGAAGCCGAGCTGCGTCGCAAGCCTGTGGCCAGCCCCACTGCGGCCGAGTCACTGCCCCCGCCGCCACGAGAAGTCCTGGACGCTCTGGAGAAGCGTAAGATGGGCACCGTATTGTCACCGACTCACTCGGCCACGCGCTTTGCATCGCCAGCATCCATGGCGACTGTGAAGAGGCCAACGCAGACCACGCCAACGAACGTGCGTTCGAGATACGTCGACACGTTCAATAGCCCGTAACCAGTGGACTCGCAAGCCAGCCATGGTACCTACTTGACACCCTTTGAGCTATGTCTGCAGTCGTGCATTCGTATCTGTCATGATATCTTGCGACCAATGGCCCTTCTCAAGTAGCCCAACCGAGAACGAGCAGGCCTCGTCGGACGGACGTCGTGGGCAATAACGACGATCATAATGGAATTTCTGTCATTATGGTCAAGTAGTTGGCAGGTCTTGATGTGACCTGATACTTGACTTTGTGCGGGAAGCAGTTCACATTTCTGTACAGCTCGGCGCAAATCGAGGCGATTGCATTGCCTTCAAGTCCACTGTCGAGTCTCATATATGCGGCGTTTCTGCGCTGAGCACCATAGCTTCTATCACGGCAGATACAGTATGGCGTTTACAGGGTTGAAGCTTTCATGATAGAGTCTATCATAGACTGGTCATGGCGTCCATCAAAGGGACAGCACCGCCGCCACGGTGGCAACAGCATCGCCCGGTGCCTTCCATCGGGGTGGGGAACGAGTCCGTCTTGCAGCAGGGCGGCTAAGCCCCAGCCACCACCTCATTCTTCGCCTGGCCGTGGCCTTCGCAAGCCAATCTCCAGCCTCACAGTTCGCAATGCATCTCCGTGGTATCACTATCCTAGCGTGTGCGCTTCTCGCGACTGCAGCTCAGGGTGCTGTGCAGCCACGCGTGGATGCCGCCGTCCACCGCAAGCTCCAGCGCGAAGGCGTCGTGAACCTCATTGTATCAATGCGCGACGGCACCAAGCCCGTGATCGAAAGTCTGCAGCATGAGTCGGCGTTCGCATCGCGTGGGGACCTCATCACCAACATGGTGGAGTCACTGGAGAGCCACGCGAGAGCCAGCCAGGCGGGCATCACGAAGCTCATGGCCCAGGAGTCCTCGTCCGGTGCGTTTGCCAGCGAGATGCGCAGCTTGTGGCTCACGAACCAAGTTTACTTCCGCAACGCGACCTTCGAGCTCGTGGAGAAGCTGGCGAGAGTACCAGGCATAGCGTCGATTGACGAAGAAATAATCGTCCCGATGCCCACGCTGCTTGGGACCAACACGTCGACGGCTGCCTTCTCCGCAACTGCTGGCTCCACGCCGCAGTGGGGCGTCAGTCTCATCCAGGCACCGCAGGTGTGGGCCAAGGGTTACACGGGCCAGGGTGTCGTCGTGGCGTCGATCGATTCTGGTGTGCGGGCGAGCCACGAGTCTTTACGTGGCAGCTACCGCAAGGAGTTTGGCTGGTACGACGCTGCAGAGGACGTCGGACAAAAGGGTATGGAGGCCTACGACGGCCACGGCCACGGCACGTACTGCATGGGCTCGATGGTCGGTGCCAATGGCTACGGCGTCGCGCCAGGAGCTCAGTGGATCACGTGCAAATCGGGCAAAAAAGGCGCTGGTGGGTCAACGACGTCGGCTTTAATTGAATGCGCGCAGTTCATGACGTGCCCGACAGATCCGATGGGTGCGATCCGAGACTGCTCCAAGGCCCCGCACGTTGTGAACATCGAAGCCGCCGGCAGCCAAGGGAGCACATACTTGGATGCATCGCTTGCTGCGTGGGCCAAGGCCGGGATCTTTGCCGTCATCCCACTGGGCAACAGTGGCCCTGCGTGCCAGACCGCCGAGTCGCCAGGCGACCGCGACTTCGTGAACATGATCAGTGTCGGCGCCAGCGATTCCACCGACGGCCTCGCAGAGTTTTCGGACCGAGGCCCCTCGGTCTTTGGTGACTACAACAAGCCCGAGGTCACAGCGCCTGGTGTCTCCATCACTTCCACGGATTGGGAGAGTGACACGGCGTCGAGTACCGCGTCGGGCACGTCGCCTGCCTCGCCTCACGTTGGAGGCACGGTGGCTCTGCTGTTATCTATGGACCCGAAGATGTCGACTGAAGAGATCCGCCGGCGAATTCTGGACACTGCCGATCAAACATCGCTCAAACCCTCAGGTCAGACGTGTGGTAACACGGTGGACTGGGAGTTCCCCAACAACATGTACGGCCACGGACGCGTGAACGCGTTGAGTGCGATCGATGGGGAGCGCGTGTCGACGTCTCCAGGCCAGTGCTCACGCCTGGCGTCGCCACACGCGTGCGATTCGGTCTTCTTCTGCTCATGGGACGCCGTGCAGAAGAACTGCCTGCGTTGGTGGACCTAGCTGCATCATTGATTTCGTAGCGGCGAGATCAGGCCTCTAAGATCAATCAGTGATTGATGTTTTGCAAGGTAGAATATATTGACTCAGCGATGTTCAGTCGAGGAATATCGTATCGGTGGTTTCAGTGCATTTGGAGGCGTTTCTAGGATCGAGTCGTCTTGCAACTTTTCCAAATTCATTTGCTGGGAAGTAGATCACTGTCTAACAAATCTTGAGTGCCATAGTCGCTCGATAACTCACGAAGCTTCACGCAACGATACATTTCGACGCAGAGAGACGCATACAGGCTGATTTTGAGGGTGTTTTCTTGAGGATTGCTGCCACAGACGTCATGAGACAGTCGAGAATTCTCGGTGCATTGACAGCGGAAGATTTCCTCAAGCCAGTGCCGGACGTTGAAGCGTGCTGACTTGCTGCTCCACTGAGAAGAAGAATGCAGCGGCCAGCAGGAAACACGGAAAGAGAGTCGTTTGCCGTTGATGGCTACGTACTAGAACAAACGCAACCGCCACCACCGCTGCGACGCCACTGGGCCGACGAAAGCGATCTTCGATCAGCCTGGCGTTGCTTCAATGCGTATGATAGAGCCGCTTGGGTGTCATGGAATGATTGGTTCAAAAATATAGAATGTCTCATTTTATCCAATAATCTTGTAGGATGACTGTGAAGTCGTTTCTCCGGGTGTCGCAATTCGTTTCTTCGCATTTTCTGAGATCACAATTTTCAATAAATTGCACACTGAACGTTTCGTAATTTACACTGAGCATTTCTTTTCATTCGATTCCATCGAAACAAAACGAATCTCCACGGAATTTTTGGAAATATTCTTGAAAATTACGCAGAAGCAATCGGAAAAACTCCGCCGCCGTCACGTTCCTCCTTCCGAACGCGTTCGCATGTAAAGCAGAGAAAGTCGCCAGGGTCAAACGATTCGATTCCGGCATCTATCCGGATACCCCGTCGTCGAAGAGTCCTAACCGAACGTCGCCCCAGCACTCTCCGCTGGACTGTGGACTGTGGACTGTGGACTCTGGACTCTGGACTCTGGATTGAAGTACCGCGCCCACGAGTGAAACAAATTGCCATCCAGTCGCGTCCAGTCCGATCCGGAGCAGTCCAGTATCGTCCAGCAGGTGCTCTCCTACCCTGAGAGGTCGCTTACGTCTAGCTATTCAGCTCAAGAGATCATGGCCGCGCAGCAGAGTCCGCGACCCAACAACCAAGAGCGTGCGAGAGAAGACATCGCATGCGTGTCCGCCGTCGCTCCGCTCATGACGCCACCTCTACGGAAGGCCGTCGCGCTGGAGGATCCCGAAGACATGGTGCTTCTGCGTGAGAAGCTCAACCAGATCGCCGTCGGACGGCGCTTCGTCGGTGATAACCAAGTCGACCACATGGACCAGGATGGTGACGACGGCTGTGCCGGCGGTGTGCGTCGCCGACGTCCAGGCCATTTCAACGTGTTCTTCTCCAGCGGCGACCGCCCATCGACGCCGCCGTCATCTCCACAGCCAAGGGATGTGCTGCGAAAGCAACTGCGCATGAAGAACCACAAGTCCTATTACCCGCCGACAAGAGCTATGAGCTGTGAGGATAACAACAGTGACACGGCGTCGGACGAGCCGCTGGAAGGCATGTGTGTCGATGCTATCGAGATCTCCCCGTTGCCAGAAGATGACGAAGACCACCGCGTGCCGACACACCCTTCGGTGCGGCTGTCGGTGCCGGAGCATCTTCGTGTCATGTCTTCTTCGTACAGCATCCTGACAAAATGCCCAGAAGGATTCCGCAAGCGCAAGTCGGTGCATATCGACGACAAGGATCTCGAAGTCGACGGCCAGTGTGTCGTCGCGCCGCTCAAGAAAGTGTCGAGCCACGTCAATGTGCTGAGTGCGGCAGCGGCAATGGCGGCGTGGGACCGAGACAATTCTGGGGGCAAAGAGGACCAGAGTATGGAAGACCAGCCCGACAGTCCGACGGATGGTGCCTCTTCGTGTTCATGAACTTCGTTGGAGAATTTTTACTCAAGAAATGCGCGCACAATTGTCCCGCGTGAAGCTGCAGCCCGGCAGCCAGATCCTCACCATTGTGTCGAAGCCTCGCAGCCTTCCGGCATGACGGCAGGATCCGAAAAAGCTGCTCGAGCGTCGGTCGCAATGAAGAGCGAGCGACTGCATTCGCTCGATGGCGCTGCTGATGAAGGTCACTGATAAATCCCGATGGCAGTTCGCAGGTCTGGGAAACTCGAATATTGTTAGGTAGAAAGAACTACAGGAGTGAAGAAAGCAAGTGTGAGGGTAGATGATACGGTAGCTTTAGTGCTGTGTGCGTGAATGACGGTGGCAGCTTCTGCATGTTTCTCATTTATTCAAATATCCATGGCGTCGGCCTCAGTGTGTAAAACCGCAAAATGCGCGAGCCAAACACTTGCTACCGCGAACTCTACCACGATCACTTAGAACTGGCCGAAGCTGCCGAACGGGTT
>JAADXB010000005.1:0-56610 GCA_023337495.1 Pythium diclinum | reverse complement strand
GGACTGTAAATTGGACAGTTTAGGATGGAATAGGACACATTTTAGGACAATTTAGGACATTTCGGACAGAATAGGACAAGTTAGGACACCTAGGAGACTCTCTTTTTGTCATGTACTCCTATTCATTCATCTATATTTAGGACAATTGTAGGATATATGAGTGCAACATTGGGAAATATTACGGTTTATTGTAGGACAAATAGGACAGAATTGGACATTTTTAGGACGGATAACCCGACACCCCAACTCGGCTCTCTGTCCTCGTCGTTCTCGTGACTGGAGACTCATGCGAGCGTTCTTTCCCAACAGATCCGCCGCCGTTGTCACCATCACAGCTCGCTGGAGCTCTTCCCAGTCCGGCCGCGGCGTACATGACCGCTGGACGTGGGCCAACTCCACCTCCAGTGCCTCTGTCTGAGCTTCCACATCGGCTTTCTTCACCTCCAGGGCCTTGACTCCATTGCGAACGTCGAAGATCTCCTCCGTCCGCTTCCGTACTTGCTCCTGACGCCTTGCAATCTGCTCGAGCAGCTCCTCGCGTCGTTCCTGGGCATTCGAAAGCCGCTCGTTCAAAGCCACCGTCGGTTCCGTCGTCGCTGCTGGTAGATTCGCCGCTGTGGCCACAGCAGCCAATCCACCAGAGACCATCACCCTGGTCGCCAGCGTGCCGCTCATCATCGAGTTCTTGCGACCTGTGGGCGTCGACGTGACCATGCCCACCATCGCGTCCTCCATGCGCTTGGTCTTGACCTTGTGCACGAGCTCCTCTTTCTTCACGTCGCCCAGCACCACCGTGATCTCCTTCTTCAGCTCACTGGCACGCGTCATGTGGTCGTTGATCGTCGACCGCAGCTCGTTGCACGCCCACACGCGCAGATCCTTGCGTCGACGGAGCGTCGCGATCCGTTCCTTGACCTTCTCGACGAGAAGCTGCTGGTCCACATTGATCTTTATGAGGTTCTTGCCGAAGTCCGTCCGGTTCCGCTGCACCGCACAGTCCAGCGACGCTGCTGATAAAGCTACGAATGACGCGATGGTCTTGGCGATCTCCTGTTCACGAGCTCTGATATGTCTTGGCAGTTCGTTTGTGTGAGCCGTCGTCTCTCGCAGTTTGGCTTCAAGCCGTTGGATGGCAGTCTCTTTGTCGTGGATGCTCTCTGTGATCCCGTGGTAGAGCTGCGTGTACCGCACTGCCACTCGTAGCTCCCCAGGCTTTCCATGAGGCTGGTGGTGGGACGACTTTATTGGGCTAGACGATGAGAACGTTCGCCAACATGCCGACGCGAGTCCGTCGAGAAGCTCTTGATGCGTCAACGGGTTCGGAATCTGGCTCTGAAGCTGAGGCATGAGCCTTTGGAGCAGTCGAAATGCCTCCTCTGGTCCCATGGTGGACTGCGAGTTGATGTTTTCCACACGGACGATCTCTTCCAGCACGCTCACGGACCGAAAGTTCTCAACCGAAGCGGCTACGCGTCCTCGTGGGGTAAGTTGATGCGACCCATGGCTCGGTTTACGCGGGCTTGGACGTTGTGGAGGAGGCCGTGGGGACAGGCCTGAGGCTGCAGACACTCGAGGAGACGGCGACGCGTCCCGAGCGGACCGTTTGTACGCGTACGTCGCCTTTGCGTTCGAAGATCGCGGAGACGACAGCGAGAGCAGACCGTCCATACTTCCTCTTCGCTGTCTTCTCGCATTGCTTGAGCAGACTGACCGCTTGGGTCTCTCTTGATCTTCCCAGGTCAGTCGCATATTTATAGGGTGCGTGATACCCTTCGAGTATCAGATCCCAGCCACTATGATCATCCTCATTCCTTAGATTTCTCGCGCGAACCACCACCATGGGCCTGACGAGCTTCCGATGCATGCGAGTCGTGGCCTTCATCTTCCTCTGCGTCACGCAACTCGTTGTCTCTGTGGCAGGAGACGGCCTAGGAGCAAGCAATGTGAGTAGACTCTTACGTGCACGAGCCATTCTTACCACAGTGTTACTGACTAATGGAGAGTCGTAGGAATCCTCGATCTGCGTGCAGACTGAGCGTGAGATCCGCGCGCTGATCGTGAACGAGGACCAGGCCAAGAACGGCGTCGAAGGCGGCGTGATCCTCGCGAACGACTGCAAGAAGCTCGTGGCGGCCAACGTCATGACCTACAGAACGGAGGAGGAGCAGAAGGTGTTGTGCGACAACACGTGCTACGCGACCATCAACGACAAGTACAAGACGCTGCTCGCGAACAATTGCTTCGCCAGTGCCGACGCCGACGAAGCTGCCAGCGCCAACCTCCAGGCCATGGCATACCAACTCGCGTGCCAGACGACCGTCGCCGGCAAATACTGCAGTACGTACCCAGTCTTCTCTGTGTCTTGGTAGCTCGTGAGCCATGATATTGACTATGTCGATGCTTGGACAGTTCCGATGCTGGCAACGCTCATCGCAAACGCCGGCACCACGTACGACCTGTGCTCGGACATTATCAAAGACATGGGCTGCTGCTTCCAGAGCTACAAGCAGTACATGCAGGTGGGCACGCCGACGAGTATCAAGACGCTCACCACGATCCAGGAAACGTGCACGAAAGACGGCGTTTCCGGACTTGAGACCGTGTGTCCGTGTGGTGCTGCAAACATCTACAACAAGTACGCTTTCAACGGCACCACGATCTGCTCCCCAGCTTCCAAACTCACAACGACGACGATGGCGGTATTCATGAACACCGTGATGACAGTAACAGCAGTGTGGCTTGCAGTGTGAGGCACCAACAGTAGTATTACGTACCCCCTCGAATAACCAGCGAAGCTCTGCATACTACGTCCTCATCTGCCCTCTGCTTCTCGTTCCCATACTCAAGCGTCTTCCATGATCGCGTCGCCGTCCTCGCCTTCTTTCTTGATGGCTTCCAGCCCGTGTGACGCGATGCGCTCTTGCATGTGCGTCACGTAGTCGTCGATGAGCACGGGCCACGCGCCGTTCTCATCAAAGTTGCTCAGGTCTTCGTTCACTTGGCTGCCGAACTCGAGCACTTGCATCCACAAGTCCTTCGAAACAGAGTTGTGCCAGTTGCCCTTGACGAACCGTAAGAAGTGCGGCAGCAGCGGGAAGTACCCAGGCAGCAGGATCTCCCAGAGACCCAGCGCGATCTCCAGCGCCAAGCTCTTCTGCGACGGGTCCTTGGCGTACGTGAACGAGTACTAATCACCCAAAAGTCAGTCTTCTTCACCTCACACAAGAAATCCACTTGTAAAAACGGCCTTTCTCACCGAATAAATAGTGGAGAGGTCGTCTCGCTCTGTGAGCATTTTCCGCAGCGTCGGCAGCTTCTTCTTGAGCGCGTCGATGGTGCCGCAATTCAGCTTCTCCAGTCCGCGCAGAAACTCCTCGCGCGTGTACACGCACATGGCGTCCGCCTCCATGTAGTAGCTCAGCACGAGCACGACTGGATCCTGCGGATCAATGCCAAGCTGCTCGCAGAACGCCTCGATGCCGTCGTCCGTGATCGAGTCCGGCTCCTCCGGGTCTTGCGTATCATGCAATATCCACCCATGGGTCAGTATTTCCTCCCATTGAACTTCACAGTAAACGCCCGCTTTCCTCACCTTGGAACTGGTCGAAGAGCTTGTTGATGGCGGCGTGGATCGGCTTCTCCTGCTGCTTGTGCTTCTTCGCATTGTGAGGCGACAAGTCGTCAATCTAAACGCCAACAGAGTGTCAATCTTCATGAGTCCTTGTCCATCACAGAGTAACGCCACGACAACGCCAACGCCACGTACGTCCGACAGCGCGCCTCGCTTCTTGTTCGTCGGCGTGGACCCGCGGCTGCTTTTGTTCTCCTTGAGGTACGCTGGGTGGCTCTGTAGACGCTCCACGATCTCGGCCTTGCGTCCGCCAGTCTTGATGCCTGTGGACCCCATTTTCAATCGCACATTGCGAAGCACGTAGAGCGTTCCATGAGCCGCTACTTCGCAAGATCCATAGAGCAAACGGCGCGCTATCACGTACCGAACTTCTTGCACATCTCCGTGAGCTCCTTCACGCGCATACTGTGGAGATCCATGTCGTTCGCCATCCAATTGCTTTTGCGTTTCCAATGCCAATCCCCATGTAATGACCGAGCCGAGATTGGATGCAAGTTTCGCGCCACAAGCTTCCTCCTAAATACGATTGTTTCGTACTTTACCGGATACATACACTAGTGTCAATGACACATTACGACCATCACTCTCCAAAATTCTTCAGTTCTGAGTCTGAACTCTTTGATGGCAAGAAGATCCACCACCAGGTGGCAGTCGATGATGTGGATGCCAGACCTCTCCAGCTGGGGGCGCGGCGCATGTGACGCCACTGGCGTAGGCCCAATGCACGCCGTCTCTAATGATCGGCCCTATGAAGCGGCGGGTGTCTACGTGTAAGCTGTGCAACTGTGCGTGCAGCCTGCGCTGTCCCAGTCCGTCATTGCGAAGCTTGGAGAACGAGGCCTTCATAATGGGGATTCGATGGCTTCCGACGACCGCGTCTCCAGCGCAAGCGCCGCCACTAGTGAGGTCGTCGAGTGGGTTCACGCCACTGAGCAAATGGACGCGTCAGCTTTCTTTGCCAGCGCCGTTCAAGCGCCAGGATTCGAGCGCGCCGACGATTTACTCCGACGTGGACAATGAGAACTTGACTGTGGAAGACGACGCGTTCTGTGGCTGGGTGTACGTGGCGGAGCTGCCGCACAAGAAGCACAAGAAGAAGAGCAAAGCTGTGAAGAAGATGGATTTCCAGCTGCGGTACTGTCGGCTGAATGAGGTCGTGTGCGCGTTCTTCGCGTCGGAACGAGACGCGTGTGTCGGCCAAGAGCTCAGCCAGCACGTTGTGATCACGGTCGAGTGTCTGCCCGAGCGTAACAAGACGTTTGTGGTCACCGACTACGAAGATCGACAGCTCTCTCTCCACACAACGATGGAAAGCGACTTTGACGAGTGGCTCGAAGCATTTTCGTCGGCGATTCGATCCACGCAAGTCGCGAAAGCAAGGCCTCCGTCGGCTACCAGGCGCGCTAGGAATCACACGCTTCCTGATCATCTTGCTGAGCGGCCGACTGAATCACGAATGCGGTCACTCACAGAGCCGCCAGACTTTATGAGAGACACCGTGATGGTCCAGCAGACGCATCCACGAGCAGCTACAGTCTGGTTGTACCTGAAGAATCCGTGGTGGCGTCGGAAGAAGCACTCGCGTCGGTACTTTGTGCTCATGGGACGCACGCTGAGCTGCTTCAGTGTCAACAAAGAAGGCCAATTAGCCCAGTTTAGCGTCGAAGTGCTGGGCTGCCGATACGACCACGGCACGGACGCTGACATCTTCGTGGGCGCGGGACGCACGCTTCACGTGACCGTGAAAGAGCAACGAGTGCAGGATCTGGGCTCCTTTGTTGAACGGATCGGCGTAGCTGTTGCCCACGACCCAAGATTACCTGCATCCAGCACACGAGCACGAAGCCCACAGAGGAGAGGAGGATTAGTGTGACCTTCCGGCAGTGACTACACGCAGTTTCCCGTCCACCAAGGCAATATGAACGCTCTCGTAGCTGATGAGCGCTGCACAACACCAGTAGAAAGGGAGGCTGACAAGATTATGAAGGGAAAAAAACATCAAGGAAAGCATGAGACGAAAGCGCGACTGCTGCTGACGGAATGTGATATCACTTCAGGAACCAACGATGCTCACTCTGCCGGCTTGTAGAACGACACGCCGATGGATTTGAGGCAGTCAGTCCCCTCCATCGAGAAGATCCCACCAATGTGAGTCGCACCCGGCACGTCGTGGATGCTTCGCGCTTCGACTACAGCACCGGCATCTGGCACAGGCCCAAACCACTTTGTCGTGCGAAGCGTGGTGTCGATTTGAACGGCGGAGATGCGATCGTCAGAGATGCACGCGCGAAACGCAGTAATGCGCTCACCTTTTGCGAACACGACGAGGTAGACGCCGTCCTCCAAGGGAACTGTTGCCATCGTCAAGTGACGCTGATACTCGGCCTCGCTGACAAGCAGCACGCGCTGAAGCTGAGGTTTGAAAGTGACGACCATCCCGCGAGGGTTCGTGACCCTGGCTTCGGTGGAGTCGCGAGACTTCTCGTCATACGCCAGCTTTCCGATAATCTCCGAGTCGGTGACCCACCTCGCGCCATCAACGTAGGCCTCCCGCAGAGACTCTGAGATTAATGCGCGTCCAAGTTACGGCATTTGCCGCTTTGGCAGGAGCCGTGGATCGAGTGGATGTAGAAACCACTAGGCGCAGTGATTCGGCGAAGAGTTCCGTGCTCGGATCCACACCATTGGGAGTTGCGTAGGTTGGTAGTGAAGCACAGTCCAGTGATCTCGTAGCGGGTCTCGCGGACGGAAATGACGGTCAGAAACTCGCCTTTCATCAGGTGAAACCACGACATCGTATTGGAGCCACTGAGCTTCGACGTGAACTCGCTGTGCGTGGTTTCGCTTGCCGGAATCACACGAATGTCGGTGATGCCATGGCTGGTCGACTCGATCCGCACGGCGCCTAAGCCGTACGTGCGATCGTACCACGAGTATCCAAACCGAGTCTCCGCGGCACCGAACAGCTCCCTCGCAATTGCGGAGCCAATCTTTCTTCCAAACAGCTCACTCACAATTGCGGAGCCTATCTTTCTTGCCTCACCGAACGGCTCGCTCGCCAATGCGGAGCCCATCTTGCTTGCCTCGCGTTTGTGTTGGTAGAATGGAAATCGGCACGTGCCAGTTGAAGTGGGTGAGCCCAGAGACCAACTGTCGTATCCTCGGGTGGTGGACTTTCCCCCAATCCGAGCCAGTGTGGATTGAAGTGTCACAATGGTTGTTGTATCCATTCATACACCAAACTATCAAGCACAAACGGAGCTATCGTTCCTACAAAACACTTGCTTTCTTTTCCTCTCGTCTCTTTTGTTGCTCTTGGTCTCCTCTCTGTTTCTTCATCAGTCATGACCGCCTTACACGGCCAGCACGCCACTGTCCGTGCTCTCGGCGCCCTCGACTATCCGCACGTCGACCACGCGGAAGCCGTCGAAGAACTCCTTGTAGCTCACCACGCCGTCCTTGTTGCTGTCCAAGTGGCCCAGCAGCTCCTCGATCTGCTCTTCCGTCAGTGGCGAGTTGAGCACGGCGTTGAACGCCGACATACCGGCACGGAACTCGTCCTTGGTGATGAAACCCGAGTTGTTGGCATCGAACATGCGGAACGCGTTGCGGATGTGGATGCGGTGCTGATAGAACACGTTCGAGACCTGCTGCAGCACGGCATGCTGCCACGTGAGATCATCGCCCTTCTCCAAGATGGCCTTCTCCTTGGCGTCCTGGATGCTGAACGCCGTCACGAACTCCTTGTAGTCGATCGAGTGGCCGCCGTCCGTGTCCACAGCGGCCATGATACGGTCCATGAGTTCCGGCTCAAAGTCAAAGCCGAGCTGCTTGACCGCGGCGTCAAACTCCTCACGCTGCAGCACGCCGTCCTGGTTCGTGTCGAAGTGGAAGAAGTGGAAATGCAACGAGCCTTCACGCGAAAACAGTGCACGGCCGATCTGCAGCAGCGCGTCCATGGTCTCGACGTCCACGTTCGTGGCTGGCGCACGCGTGAAGCTCTGGTCTTCGCGGCTCGAGTACCGACGCAGCATCGCACCGCCTGGGCGGCCGTCCACCGACGAAGGGCTTGGCGGTGGCACGCCAGAAGCTGGCGACAGCGGCGCAGAGCTGACGTCGGCACCGCTGGTCGCACGCGAGCGAGGACTCGACGGCGCCTGGCGCAGGTCCGTGAAGATCACTTCGAAACGCTGCGCAAACTCGCTGAAGTCGATGCGGCCGTCGTCGTTGGTGTCGGCCGTGCGCATGAGCTCGAAGATCTGTGAGTCCGAGAGACCCGTGTCCATCTTCTTGAGCGTCGACATGAACTCCTCGTACTCGATGAAGCCGTTCTGGTCGGCGTCAAAGATCTTGAACGCCTGCTCGAGGTCACCAGCGCCCATGGCACGGTACAGCTTCTTACAGATCGCGGCGATCATGCTTTCCTGCCAGCCACTCTGGTCCACAAGGTCGTTTTCGATACGGTAGCGAGCCAGGAACCGCGAGTAGTTGATGGTACCCGTGGTCTCATCGGCATCGGCGAGCTTTGGCTGGTAGATCAGGAACGGCAGGTCAAGCTGCAGCACCGACTTGAGCGCGTCGACCCAGACCAGACGCGACACGTGGCCGTTGTGTTCCTGGTCGTGCTGCGTGAAGTACCAAAACAGCGACGGACGGTGGTCGCAGATGCGTTCGGCGATCATACGCAGCGTGTCGTCTTCCAACGCGTCCTGCATTTCCGAGACCTTGAAGTTGCTTTCGTCGATCGCATGGGCGTAGAACTGCTGGATCTCGGGCTGCAGATCCGGGCCGAGCGTGAGGAACGCGCCCTTGTTCATCTGTGTGCCGCAGTACCGTGAGGCCGAGAACAGCGTGATCAGGCGGCCGCCGTGGAGGATCTCAAAGCCCTCTGGCACACACTCGTGCGAGCGGATCACGAGCGCGATGCGGTTCACGAGACAGAAGTTATTGGTCACATCCACGCCAAACTCGACGCCTGCACCACGCTCCGACGGCTGACGAGTTGAAATCGGACGCGGGTCGCTCCACAGCATGTCCTCGTAGATCTTGTCTTCGAAACCTGTCTGGTGGAGCGGCGGCTCACGCTTGCGAGCGATGGCCTTGAGATGCGCGAGCGTCACGTTGTCTCGCGAGAAGAGACCGCCGTGGACCACGAAGATCTTGGACTGGAGCACGGCACACAGCGGGATGGACTCGAACAGCGACTGGAAGCGTTCAAACAGGTGCGCTGGACGGTCCGGGTCGTTCTCGAGCACGCCCGAGTACTTGGTCCAGATCTCGTCTTCAAAGCCCATCCACGAGTTCTGGTTACGCGACTCGTGGTTACCACGGTTGAGGTACACGCCCTCCGGGTACACGAGCTTGAAGCACAGCAGCGTCATGAGCACCTCGGTGCCGTACAGGCCACGGTCCACAAAGTCGCCGTTGAACAGGTACTTGTTGGTGGTCGTGGGCAGTCCGTTGATCGAGAAAATGGAAAACAGGTCCTGTAGCTGGCCGTGGAGATCACCGACGACCGTGAGCTTCTCGCCTTCCTTGAGACTGATCTCCTGGAGCGTCGGCAGCGGCGCCAGCACGCGGATGCTCTCCTTGATCACCTCCAGCACGTACTTGTGGTGCAAGACCTCTCCCTTTTTGAAATGCTCGAGCATCTCCAGCACATTCGCGAGCTTGAGCGGCCACGCCAAGTGCGGACCCTTGTAGTCCGGGCCGATCCCAATGCCCGCGATCTTCATCTCCGACTCGGTGCGGTTCAACTACACACAAAACGCCAGCCAAATCGTCAGTAAAAGAGAGCTCTAAAAGTGAGATTAAAGCGTATCATACCTTGCGACTGGAGAGCTTGGACAGCGTGTGCTCGGCGGCCTTGAACTTCTCCGAGCGCTTGAGGTTGAGCTGCTCCTGGTTGTTGTCCAGCAGGTTCCACGCGTACGAGAACACAAACGTACGGAACTACAGCAACACACACACAAAACGCCGTGAGTTTCGCGCATTATTCCAATGGGATGTAGGACACAAACGACGGACCTTTTGGACGGCGCGGAACTTGCGCCAAATGCTCTGGATCGTACAGGCCGCGGCATCCTTCTCCGAGAAGCGCTACACATCAACACAACAGCATCTCCATGTCAATAACCACTGCGTCATACCCCTCTCGTGTGAGCAGCTCAATCTCTCTTCGTACGCTCAGGTTTTCCTCGCGCACGAACAGCCCGTGGTTGGGCTTGCACTGGAAGAGCCGCTGGCCGTCCAGCTCGCCGTCGTTCTCGCCTGCCGCGCGGTCCAACTCCACGCCGATGGTCGCGCTGCGGCGCTCCGGCACATAGCGGATCGTCTACAACATCCATCCAGTATGAGCCATAATGAGCCAAAAGCGTATCCTTCCATTTGGCTGATAGATCCCAGCCGGGAAGGAAGGGACTGTAACCCCGTAACGTACCCCCGCGTACTTGCCGAACACCAGCACGCGCGCGCCGGTCTCGACGCTGAATCCTTCGTGGTCCACGTCCATGGGCTCGTCCATTGAGTGCGTACACGACACAGAGGAAGCAAGGAAGCAAGAGGTGGCGGGGGATTGTGGGTGGCCGTCTTCTTCCACCAGGAGCGAAAATGCGCGTGCCCCTCGTCCGCCAAACGAGCCTCGAGAAGTCAAAAAGTCAGCGGAGGTTGCACGAAGGTAACCCAGAGGGTGGCCAACTCAGTTGGTAGTTAGGAACATGGTTACACAGCGGTTTGTATCTGATAGGTATCGACTTGTAATTTGAAAAAAATGGCGAGAAAGAAAGAACCACACCCCGTTCGCGCTCAAATCAAATTGAGGAATCGAATATGCGCGAGGCGTTCGAAGCCGTCGCCGAGTTTCTCGCGCACCATGGCGGCTTGGACGAATATGACGGTATGATTATGTCCGCGAGATCAAGAGCTACCTGCTCGTATAGTTTGTTGGTGTGCTGACGCTCATCTTGGTGTTGAAAAACGACCGCAAATGTGAACTCTCAGCCGTGCTCAAGACCATGCAGCAGAAGGGATGGACGCTGGACGCGGACCACGCTGCTCGGTGGCGCGCGCTGTTCGCAGTGCTGAGAGCGGAGCTGTCGGACGCGAGCCACAGCCTCAACTACGTATTCATCTTCGAGCGACTGCTGCAGTTGGTGGGTTTTATCGTGGGGTCGTCGTGGAAATGTCCATATCTAACTCGTATATCTGTGGTCTCTGTGATCCACCAGTACGTGCGTATTCCGCAGGCCATGTGCCGCGAGGTGTTCGCATCCGAGCTCGTGTTCCACGTACGTTGCTACCTCTAGTCTTCTCTATGACAAGGTCGAGAGACTGAGACTGCTGTTGTCTACTTCTATAGATCATCGTGGAGCGCTTTGCGGCGGCCTACGAGAACTACGACGCCGAGGTGTTCAAGCTCGAGAGCGACGTGCTGTGCCACACAGAGAACATCTACGCCATGTGCTCGCTGGTGCGCGACAAGCTCTACAATGGCGACGAATCGTCCCCTCTGGGCACGTTCCTGCGCGGGTTTCTCGATCTCTTTGACCAGCAAGATCCCAAGGTACAGCACGGAACTGCATCAGCACCAAGGACACTAGCAGAAACACTGACTTGAGAATTCTTAACTGTTACTGTAGGCAGCTTGGGAGGCCTTCCGCGAGCGCCATCGCCTTCCGGAGACCGTGTTCCGTCGTGATATGAAGCGCGTGCTGTGGCGCATGGAGGACCAAGTCTTTGGACTAACGCAGATCGAGGAGACCTTCGGCGCGGACGACAAACCGACCGACAAGCGGTACGTTATGTTGGCTTCATCTCGATGTTTGTGAGCCCACAGGGGACTGATAGGGCCTCCTCGGCAGTGTGATCGTGCCTCGTAGGATACTGGAGAACGCGTTCGCTGGCTCGAGCAGTGAGTGGCGTGAGCTCGCGACCGTCGTGTCCGTCAAAGGCCTGACCACGGAGACGCCCGACCAAATGGAGCGACGACGCGAAAGCCTGCCAGGGGGTCGAGTTCTGCCTCAGGGCCAAGGCCAAGGCATGAATGAAGTCGTAAGCGAGACGCCGCCGGACCAAGAAGAGCGTGTGTGGTCTGCTCGCCTGCCGATCGCGACACCAGGAGACTCCGACTCATCGGGTGAAGAGAATACCGAGGCGGCTATTGACGCGGCTGTGCGACAGGAGAAGCCGACTCAAAAGTCGCCAGGCCTCGCGAAGAAGTCCCAGCCTCGAACAGTCGACAGGCCTCTTGCATCCTCGGAAGATCAGACGCACGAGCCAGAGCCCGCTCCTGCAACAGCACCCGCACCAACTCCAGCACCTGCTCCAGCTCCAGCTCAATCGATCCAGCGATCCCCTGTACGAGAGCGACAGCAGCAGAAGCCACCGCGAGCGGTCACTGCCAAGCGAGCTCGAGAGCAAGAGGTGGAGGAGATCGACGACGATGCTGGCGATGTGACCCACAACGAAGACAACGACGACGACTTTCTTGACGCGGAGATTCCTGTCCAGCCGAAACGCCGCAAGCGTCGAAAGCTTTGGTCCGAGGAGGAGGTGGCTGCTCTCATCAAGGGCGTGAAGAAGTTCCAAGGCCAGTGGCTGGCCATCAAGCACGAGTACAAGGACGTGCTGCGGAACCGCTCGAACGTGGACATCAAGGACAAGTACCGCAACCTCGTCAAGGCCAAGCGCATCCCGCCGATCCGCTACGATGACTAGCTCGTGCATAGTAAATTTACTTCAAGTAGTAGTATAGGAGTGAAGACGCTGTGTATGGAAGGTATGCATTGCCCCTTTGTGCTGACGTGTATGGTTGTTTGTGGTTTTATTTTGTTTGGTGGTGGTGGTGCGCTTCTTACACGAAACAAACGGCATCTCCCCGGTTGACTTTCCTCCTTCTCGGCGATTCGCATTCTTCTGTCGAAAGCGTCGCATTTTTTCTTCCCCGACGACGAGCGGCAAAGCGGTTGATATAAAAAAAACTACTACAGTCAGTCGACGACCCGAACACACTTGCATCTCCTCCTCTCTTCTCGTTGGTGCCTCCCTCCATCTTGGTCCCTTTGGCCTTGCTCGGATCAAGAGCTACGCCCTTAGCCGCGGCCGACCGAGCCTATCGAGCCCATCGAGTTGAGGTCGTTGGGCGTGTTGTACGTGAATCCCTGGAAGGTCATGGATGGCCGCGAGGCGTCCGAGGCACGCAGCGAGCCCATGGCCGTGGCCGACTCGACGCTGTTGATCTGCATGCGCGTGAACTCGCTCTCAAAGTTCTTTGGCTCGTCCGGGTTCGTCATCGAGTCGCACGGGTTAAACGGCGGACGCATCTTGCGGTCGTACAGGTCCTGCCAGTTGATGCCGCGGAAAAACTCGTGGTTCTTGACGTCGTCGGCGCTTCGCGAGCCGAGACGCTCCACCGGATTCCGGTTCAGCAGCCCGCTGATGAGGCTCTGAGCCGACGGTCCGACTTCCTCTGGGAACGTGAGCGGCGCGTTACGCACGCGGTCGAACAGCTTCTGGCGGTTGCGCGTGTACCATGGCGGCAGACCCGTGAGCATCTCGTACAGCACCATGCCCAGCGCCCACCAGTCCACGGCCGTGCCGTGGCCCGTGCGGTCCAGGATCTCTGGAGGCAAGTACTCTGGCGTGCCGCACATCGAGTTGGTGCCTTCGGCGCCGTCCGTGATGCCTTCCTTGGCGAGACCAAAGTCGGCCAGCAGCACGTGGCCTCGGTCGTCGAACAAAATGTTCTCCGGCTTGAGGTCACGGTACACGACGCCCAGCTCGTGGAGGTGTTCCAGCGCGAGCGTGATCTCGGCGGCGTAGAACTTGGCCATGGGCTCCTCGAATTTTTCCATACGGGACAAGTGGAAAAAGAGCTCTCCGCCTGGACAGTAGTCGAGCACAAAGTAGAGCTTCTGCGAGGTCTGGAACGCGTAGTGCAGGTGCACGATGAACGGGTGCTTGGCGCGGCCCAGCACGCGGCGCTCCGTGCGCGTGTGCTCGACCTGGTTGCGGCGCTTGACGTTCGACTTGTTGAGCGACTTCATGGCGAAGAGCTTCTTCGACTCCTTCTTGCGCACGAGCGTCACCTTGCCGTACGAGCCCTTGCCGATGACCTTGAGCAGCTCAAAGTCGTCCAGCGACGTCTTGGGCGTGTTGTACAGCGCCTCCGTGGTGCTCGAGTTGCTGCTCGGCGCCTCCGGCACGGACTCGTTGCCGTTCGAGGAGCTCGTGTTGGACGAGGTCTCGTATTTTTCACGGTCCAGTGGGGTTTTCTGGATAAAATCCAGACACGTCCAGAGATTAGCATGAGGGTCTAAAAAGTCGGACGAGCAGGTTAGACTACTAGAGAACGTACGTTGGAGAGAAGGAATTCCTTGTACTGCTCCGAGCGGCGCGGGTCCGGGAACGGCGACGAGGGGTCCCAGGAACACAGCAGATGCAGCCAAAAGGTGAGCTCCTGCTGGCGCTTCTCGATGAACTCCTTGTTAAACGAGCCCAAGAACTTCTTAGGCGGCAGCGCTGGGCACTTGTATCCATCCGCGACGAGCTACACACACGCACAGAGGACACGACGAGGTGAGTACTTGGGGGGAGAACGGGGGGAGATCATCCCCTCCCTCTGGGGGGCGTGGAGACACGTACGCGGTCGTGGAAGTCCTTGAACTCATGGTAGCGGTGGTGGACAACGAACATGGCGTTGTCGACCTGCACCTGGAGGTGGTAGACCGTGGTCTTGGACCCGTTGTGGCTGATGTTCTCGTGGCCGATGATGCCCATGAACTTTGGCCCCTTGGCCTCGTCCCCCTTGGCGCTCATGGTCGTCGTCGTCGGTCAGTGTCTAGATTCCGTCCGACGTCTAAAACCAAACTCGCTCCAGAGTTGGAGTTGGTTATGCTTCCGTGCTCGCAAACTGGAAGCCGGAACGTGAATGAAAGGAAGAGTGCTCTGCTCTCCGCGCGTTGGTTAGATCGTTCGTTCTCCTCCGCCTCTCTCGCTCGATCGAGGGGAGAACCGCCTTCTGTTCCGCTCTTTTCGTCCTCAACTCTCCGCTCCGCCTCCTCGGTACGGTGGGTCGTTTGCTGCTCTTGGCTCGGTCGCTCGACGCTCTCTCTCGCGCTTTGTTCCGTCTGTGGCTCTGACGTCCGTCGATCAGATGTTTTCCAGCGCCAGCAGCCTGGCCCTGGGTCGGCAGTCCGTCCGTAGTCTGCCGCGAGGAATCCGAGGCCGAACCTCACCAGCAGACTTTGGCTCTTTTCCGGAGTTTATCCGGATGATAGACGGGGTGGGGCTAGGGTGCATTTTAACCACAATTTCTTGCAGTGCCTCAGCTGGCCCTGGGCTACAAAATGAACAAAAACGAAGTGGCGACACACATGTGTGGTCCACACTACTGTTCACGTTGTTGAGGTTCGGTGTCGTTAGTTTGGGACCTTCTGATTTGCCAGAATTCGGAACCGTTGATGAAACGACGCGTTTGACTCGAACATTCTGGCTCCAAAGAACCAGAAAAGAAATTCGAACTCGCCACCAGCGTCGTTTAGTCAGTTGGTGGTGCCAAAATTTTAGGACCATCCTGGAGATCATCCTAAAATTCTTCCTGAACCACGAGACATCTCATCTAGATTCTCATACTGGACATTCATGTCTCTAGATGGCTCGTGACACCACCTGACGCATTTTTAGATCCGTACTGTAGACTGGGGAAGGACTAATTTCAGCTCTTGGGGATCGGAGACGCTGCCCAAGCAACGAGCGTATCACTGATGATTGCGGCGAGCGCAGCCGACACCAGCGCAAAGCACAGAGCAAGCAACCGTAATCTGCATCCATTTCCAGTTCTGCCTGCGACCGTCGAGTCCTCCAGGTCAGCTCTGTCCTCCTCCTCCGTTGAGGCCAAGCGGACGCTCATCAACTTCATCACGTCTACGAGTTAGACCTTTAGTCGCACCAACACTATCAGCCTCGGCAGCGTCTAAACCTCGGAGCTTCCCGATTCGAAGAGCTCCTCCTGTTAATTCCACTGGCGCGCGCGTCACAGATCACTTCGCCACCATGTCAACTCGACTCGCGAGCAATCGCCTCTCGACGGAGTCGATGCGCCTGTCGCACACGTCCATGCAGCCCTCCAGCGGCAGCGGCGCAATGACTGGCGGCCTCGGCATGCGCAACGGCTTCTTCGTGGACTCGCACGGCCGCGTGCAGCTACTGCGCGGCGTCAACCTCGGCGGCACCTCCAAGCTGCCACACGACTACCAGCACTCCGACCCACTGCCCTACGACCAGGCCAAGTTCTTCGACGGCGCGGCGTCCGTGTCATTCGTCAACCGCCCTTTCCCTCTGGAGGAAGCTGACCTCCACTTCGCACGGCTACGGAGGTGGGGGCTCACGTTCTTGCGTGTGATCGTGACCTGGGAAGCCATCGAGCACGCCGGCCCGGGTATTTACGACCGTGACTACTTGCAGTACATGCGCGCGCTGATGGAGAAGGCTGCTGCCTACGGCATGCAGATCTATATTGATCCGCATCAAGATGTGTGGTCCCGATGGACAGGTGGTGATGGCGCGCCGATGTGGACACTGGAGGCTGTGGGCTTGGAGCCGCGTCATTTTGAAGCTACAAAGGCAGCACTGTGTGTTGAGACTGCATCAGGCGACGTCGCAGACTACCCAAAGATGATCTGGCCGACCAACTATTTCAAGTTTGCGTGCGCGACCATGTTCACGCTCTTCTGGGGCGGTAAGAAGTACGCGCCGTCGTGCCATGTCAACGGCGTGCAAGTACAAGAGTTTCTTCAGTCGCACTACATCAACGCCATGGCAGAACTCGCGACGGCTCTCTCTGGGCTTAAGAATATTGTTGGCTTCGGGACGATGAACGAGCCGTCGCTGGGCTTCTTGGGCTCCGCCAACTTGGGCGCAGCTTACAGCAAGACAGAGCTCAAGTACGGCCTCGCCCCGACGCCATTCCAGGCTATGTGTCTCGCTGATGGCTTCCCTGAGACCGTAGGCAGTTGGTCCAATGGAGCAATGCAGCATGTCTTCGGGCGGCCCGACAAGATGGTCAAGGTCGATCCAAATGGAGTGCGAGCGTGGAAGCAAGGCCACCGTTGTATCTGGCAGGACGAGGGCGTGTGGAAGGTGGACGCACAGGGCAAGCCTCAGCTCCTGAAGCCAGACCATTTCACCGGCGCGGACTTCGGCAAGGACCTTTACGTCCCGTTTGCTCAGGTACGCACTGCTTTCATTGATATTGCTCTTTTTGTACAGTGAGTTCCACGTGCTGACTTGGCTGTATTTGTTTGTAGAGATATGCTGAGCGGTTGCGATCCATTCTATCAAACACCATGCTCTTTGTCGAGCTGCCACCACTCGAGTTTTTCGCCATCGAGTTCCCTGAGATCACCTCCAAGATGATTCCGCGGGCTGTGAATGCGACGCATTGGTACGACGGACCGACGCTGTTCCTACAGACGTGGATCCCGTGGTTCTCTGCGGATCCGCTGACCAAGATCCCAGTGTTTGGACGCGCGGCCGTGCGTCGCCTTCACGAACGCCAACTCCGCCACATTCGCGATCTCGGCCGTGTGCAGATGCACAATGCACCGACTCTGATTGGTGAGACGGGCATTCCGTTCAACCTCAACAACGCGAAGGCCTACCGCACAGGCAACTACCACGCACAAGAAGAAGCGCTCGACCACACGATCTCGTGTCTTGAAGCCAACTTGCTCTCGTACACGCTGTGGTGTTACTCGTCGACCAACAGCCACAAGTACGGCGACCTGTGGAACCTGGAAGACCTGAGTATCGTCAGTGACAGCCACACACAGCAACCCGCCCAAGCGAAAATGCTGGCAAATGCTGCGGACGACTCGGCCGCTCGTGCTCTACTGGCGTTCGCTCGCCCCCACGCGACCAAGATCGCAGGCGTCCCGACCAAGTCGACGTACATGCTTCAGCGTCGTCGGTACGAGCTCGAGTTTGCGACGGATATCATGAAGATGGCCGAGCATATCATCGAACCAACGGAGATCCACGTGCCGCATTGCCAATACCCCACGGGATTCAAGGTCTTTGTCTCCAGTGGCAAGTTCGAAGTCCAAAGCCACGACGAGTGGGACACTGTGCTCTACTACCACGACGAAAAGGCCAAGGCCCACCAACTCGTGATCGTCAGCAACGACGAACAAGTGGAAAAGCAGTTCAAGCGTCAGCAACTCACCCACTACGGCCTGCTCTTTGGTGGGTTCGTGGTCGCAGTAGTCATCATCTACTTAGCTGCCAAGTAGGCTGCCTGGACACTTCCACAAAGAGATGAGTATCCTGGATGATAGGTATTTTTTTATTCGATTTGCTAACTTAAACCTCGTCGTACTCAGTAAAACACGCAACATCATCGTACTTTTCACGCTTCACGTCCTGACAATCATAGATCGTCGTCGATTCTGTCCTCGTCATTGTCCTCATCGTCGTCCTCGACAAACCACTCGCCGTGGGAAAGCGTGCCGGCAAGCTGCGGGGCGGCGGCTTCACCATCCCCCGACATGTCCATGTCGCTGTCCTCAGCAGAGCTGCTCACGTCGGCCTCGTCACTGCTGTCGATCTCTTGGAACCGCCACGCATTGTCAAAGTTGCCGCCATTTGCAGTCACGCCTCCGTTGCCGACGCCAAGCATCGAGCGTCCGTTGGGTCGATCCATCGTTCCCTGGCGCTTCTTCTTGCGGTTGTGTCTCGCTCGCAGATCTTCGATTTGTTCTGGGGTAAACAGCGAATATGGAAACTCGAGGCTCGTGGGTCCTGGCTGGAAAAGCACGAGCTCATCACCACGCGGGCTCGCATTCGCAGGGCCATCCGTACGCGACCTATTACAAACAAACACACAAGTGATCATCAGGAACCATCATCATCGCAGCCATCATTCACTGCTAAGTACGTACGATCGTTCGGCAGCCATCGTCACGTAATGGCGGAACATACGCTCCATGGGCCGTTGGCGTGCGCCCGTACCATTGAAGAACATGCCTTTCACGTCGGGCACAGTGCCAAAGACCTTGAGTCCCTGGGCATCACGCACCACGTTCTCCTCCACGTCGTCGGCATCCTCCAGGTCCGCATCTTCACCGCCACTGGGCGATGCTGCAGCAGCAGTGCTTTCCATCTCGACATCGGCGTTTGCACTCACTGCGACAGGCGGCGACGGAGCTCGCGGCTGCGCCAGTGCTGCGGCCTTGGCCTTCGCCGCCGCGGCACGTTGCTGCTGCGCGACCATTTGCGCCGCAAACACGCGGTTCCACGCCTGGCGACAGGCTGCGGCGGCTGCAGCGCCGCTAGACTTCTTGACGTTTGCGGATGCTGTCTTGTCGCCATCCGAAGACTGCAGACACAGTTCTTCCAGTTGTTCCGCAAGCGTGCGCTGGCGCTTGCGGCTCGACACGTGGGCGGCGCCGTCCACGTCCAGTTGGATAGCAGCACCAGCGCTACGGTCTGGTGAGGCGTTATTGTACTCGAGCGAGCCGTGCTGCTGAAAGTAATTGTACGAGTTCTGGCGCATGACCTCCGAGTCTAGCTCTTCGATCTCGACGGCTCCAGCCGCGTTTTCTTCGCGACCACGACGCACTCCACGGCGACGACGCACAGGATGCACAGCAGCGATCGTGGAGCTGCTGCTCTGGCTTGTAGCGTGGCTAGGACGCGCCATATTCGTGCGTACGCGTGGATCCATCGTCGGGGTCTTTTCTTGGCGGGAGGTCCTCTTCTCACTTTCTGTCTTGGCGCCGTGCACTCAGATTCGTTGGAACAAGGGACCGCAGAGTGATGGTCAGTGACACTAATCTGGTTCCAAACCTCGGTATAATGACCAAAATGAGGGCCTCAGATGGCGTGTACCACATAGAAATTGCAACTTGAGGCAAAGCTTCGTGCAGCATGTGATGGTGATAAAGTTCCAACAAGGGAAACATGACGATCGAGACCCCGCCATACACGCCTTCCGATGGACATGTACGAAGACTTTCGTGCGAGCTTTCTGTGTTTATCATAATATTGTGTTCATGACGTCTCCGCTGGTATGCTTCTTGCTTCTTGAAGCTTCGTAGACGCTACGTGGCGCTGCTTCAAGGTGACCCCGTCATCGGTAAGCTGCTCTATGAGCAAAAGACAGGAGTACCTCTGCGATACTGACGGCCTCTAAAATGCGACTACAGATGAGAACAGCCACCTGATCGAAGGAAGTTACGAGCGCTGGCGTGAGCTCAAGCGCATGGTGATCGTACACGGACTGCCGCGTGACGAAGGTGCCACTAGCCCCAATTCGCCAGAGCCTCTTCAAGGCGAGCAACGGCCTGCGCATGAGGGCGACGCCATGGAGGAGGAGGAATGCTCGCTTCGCGGCCGCATCTGGAAGGTGTTCCTAGGCGTGGAAGACAACGACATTGACCACGTCAAATACAAGCAGCTCATTGAGCGAGGCGCGTCCCACTACGACGCCGACATCCGCAACGACACGTTCCGGTGCGTCACTGTGTCGAGATGCTGTCGTCACTGGCGTTGATTGCGTTCGATATTGATGATATTTATTGACTCGTTGCGTAGGACGTTTCGAGGCGACGCCAAGTTTGCCTTGCGCGTGCCAGAGCACAAGCTCGTGCGATTGCTCAACGCGTTTTTCAACGAAGTGGTGAGGATACATGGCCTGTGAGAGGTGTTGTGAGTATCTCGTTCACTGATCATACCAAATGGCGGCTTGTAGGGTTCCAGCTCCTCGGAAATCGGCCAAGCGTGCGAGTTTCCCGACTACGTCCGGTACAGTACTCCGCTCTTGAGCTACTCACGTATTTCACCGCTTCTTACAGGAAGCTTGCTCTTTGATTAGATACGTGCAAGGCATGAATGTGCTGTGCGCGCCGCTGCTCTACGTGATGCCAGAGGAGGACGCCTACCAGACGTTCTGTCAGCTCATCCTGAAGCATTGTCCCAAGTACATGGCGCCTCAACTTCGTGGCGTGGAACACGGCTGCATCCTGGTGGACCAGTGTCTGGAAGTCGTAAGTGGCCTCCTGCCTCGGTTTCTATCACCTTGATATCATTATTGATGAGAATATACCGTGGCCAGATCGATCCAGAACTGTATCGCCACCTCAGCTCGCGCGGTATCACAGCTCGGATCTACGCGTTGCCCCTCATCCTGAGCATGTTCGCGTGTGTGCCACCTCTGCAGGAGCTGCTGAGAGTCTGGGATGTGGTGAGTTCCCCTTTGGTTTCACTGGAGTCACTATGATGCTGACGTTCGTTATTCTGTCGTGGTAGCTCTTCGCTGTCGGAGTCCACTTCATCGTTCCGCTGGCCGTGGCACACACGGTGTTGCTGAGAGAGCCGCTCCTGAAAAAGTACGTCTTGTTATTCCTCTGCAATACCGATGGTGAAGTCGACTCTGATACTCCCGCGTTGTAAACAGGGATATGGATCTGATGAAGATCTTGAGCTCGCGGTTTGCGCCTCCATTACAGTCCGATCAGCTGATCTCCGTAGCGCTCCAGGTATGTACACTGCCGCCTTGGTGACTGTATGCCTCTACTCACTTATAAGAATACTGCAGCTCCTTCATCGCATTCCGGATGAGCTGTTGTACGAGATCGCAAGACATCCGCTCGAGTGCCCTGAGCTCCCGAGCAGCCTTCCATTTAGCCAAGAGACAGTCGAAGGGATCAGGAAACAAATGGCGAAGCCCGAAAAGCCAAAGCCGAACGGGATTACTTCCCCACCGAAGAAGACTCCCCAGGCCAAGCCACAACCTGCCCACCTGCTCACCCGCAGCGCCTCCGTCGGATTCAACATCCACAAGACCGAGACCCCTGCAGCAGCTTCCGTGGCGACTCAGTACGTGCCAACATTTTTCGGTATTCGTCCTCCATGGAAGTTCTAGGGAGATGGATGGTGTCTGTGTATCTATTTATCTCGGTGCATATCATCATGCTTGTATATCCTTCCACTCGTCAAGTCCGCTTGTATTCACTTGCTTGCCATCCCGAACGCAGGAACCCCGAGTGAATTTACCTCGCACCACGGAACTTTGGTCGCGACGCACGACGCTCCGCCTTCTCCTTCTTCTTGAGCACAGCAGGGTCGTTCTCATCCGTCTCGGCCTCGCTCGGCGTGAAGACGTACTTGAGAAGAAGGCCACTGCCGAGGTACAGGAGGTAACCAGGAACCTACAGAGCCAGCCGCTGCGTCAGCGATCCTCTTCACGTAGTAAACAACAATGAGTGCACACGTACCACCAAGTACAGGTACCAGAAGTAGTCGGAGATGAGGAGACCGGCGTGCACGAACAGCGTCACGATGAGCACGTCCATAGCGTACTCGCCGACGCCGCCCTCTTCCGCAGCGCTCACGACCCACGAGTAGCTGAGGTACGTCATACCCACGAGGAACACGTAGCCGAACACCGTCCAGCGCGTCACAGTCGCGGCGAGCCAGATGAAGCGGTACGCGACGTACAGCACCTGAAGAAGTAAGCAGCACACAGCGTCAGTCAACGCCCCATATTCCTCAGGATCCTGGTCCATGATTGGATCACTCACGTTGATCGGCACGATCCACTGCTGCAGCTTGGCGCTGAGCGACACGGACGCCTTCTGCGCCTTCTTCGCTGCTTGGTTAGCCTATGTTTCGACAGCATCCACGCATCCCATTAGTCATCCACAGGGGCGCTGCATCCGCGTGGAGATCGACGTCGCCCGCACCATTTTGAGCTCTTCGGTTGACCAGCTTTGTGACGGGCACAGAGTCCCTCGTATGCGTTTACGAAGGTCAACGCGAATCAAGGATGTTTTTACAGAGGTTATGTAAAATTGAGATTATCGATTATGGAGGGTGGGAATGACCTTGAAGAGCCACCGCACGAAGAGCTCCTGAACTATTGGAAATGACGGCGAGTCGCGTCGCGAGTGCTGCGCATGGCGTCGGCCTGCAGAAGTCTGCGAGCGACGGACTAGACCGCGGAGTGGATCCAAGTGATGTTGAAGCTGTTGATGAGGACGAGATCGAAGTGATCCCTCTGCGGGTGGAGCCACTGCCGCAGCAGAGCGCGTCGCCCGTCGACATCGACAAGGGCCTGCGGCTCATCCAGAGCTGCCGAGACGGAGACTTCGCCACCGTGCAGCGCCAGATCGTAGAAGGATCTCCAGCAGGATTCGTCACCAAGTCCGGGTGGACGCCGCTGGCTGCTGCGGCGTACAGCGGCAAGAGCGACGTACGTACACAGTCACTAACAAGCGCGGATGGAGGTTGGATTCGACTCACACGTCTTGTTGGTTCTGTAGATTGTTCGATACTTAATTGAGCTGGGAGCTGACGGCATGTACGCCAAGTCAGCGAGACGTTATGTGTCTTCGTACAACCAACAGCAGCAGTCGAACGCGTCGGGTTCAAAGAACGACCCTGCGCACGGCGACAGCACGTCGAGCTTGGGCTCTGCGAAGCCCAGCCTCTCAAGTGACCAGCTCGAGCCGCATCTCGCCGCCACTAGCAGCAACAACAATATCACCAGTAATGGAGGTAGTGGTGATGCTGACGGTGGTCACGACGTGGGTGTGGGTGCTCCAGTATCCAGTACATCTACGGGCACTGCGGCGGTGAAGAAGCTACTGGGCAACGGCTCGAACACACCTCTTCACTGGGCGTGTTACAAGGGCCACGCCGAGATCGTGACTATCTTGCTCCACGCTGGTTACACTATCGAAGACGTTGATCCTATTGGCAACCGTGCTCTGCATCTCGCGTGTTCGGGTGGATACAGAGACGTCATCGAGATCCTGCTAGCGAACTCGGCCGCTGTGGACCAACGCAATCGGTACGGCAACCGTCCGCTTGATCTAGCGACTGATGCCAACTGCCGCAAGCTGCTGCAGAAATTCCAAAGCCAGACGGGCT
Organism: Pythium diclinum; assembly: GCA_023337495.1. Lineage (NCBI taxonomy): Eukaryota > Oomycota > Peronosporomycetes > Pythiales > Pythiaceae > Pythium > Pythium diclinum. The sequence continues at coordinate 33,050 of JAADXB010000005.1, read as the reverse complement.
GTGAGTGGTGCAAGGAGACTTTCAACCGCATCCGCCGACCGAGTCTGTGTCAGCACTGCCACAACGTGTACTGCGACGTCAAGCCCTGCTCGTCGATCACAGAGATCGTGACTCCGGTCGACTTTCTTCGTCCAGGCACGGCCTCAACGAGCGCAGTGCTGCGATCGATGCGCTATTGCCAGGAGTGTGCAACAGAAATGGGCAAGACCGAGCAAGACCTGCGCAATATCCTTGACACCAAGCTCGAGTTGATCCGCAACACGCTGGAAATGATCACCAAGTCCAGTCTACCAGGGTCTTCTTCAGAACCATCGAGCCGGCCAACCACCCAAGCGGATAGCAGTCGCCCATCAACATCGTGGAACGCAGAAGCAGCGGAGGGCTCGTCTCCAAATGCAGACGCCGGTAATACTGAGGTCGTTGTGCCCCTGTCCAGTGGTGGAGACATGGACGGCGTGGAGCCGCCTCTTCCGACAGAGGAGCTCGACCCACCGAAGCCAATCCGTAGGCTTCTCACGAACGAAGAGATCTTCCGTGCACTCACGCTCAGTCAAACGGACGCCGAGGCGCTGTACACGTCGATTGAAGCTGCACAACTCAAGGCTGTGGACCGTGAGCTCATCGAGCGAGCCAAACAGACGTACCGACAGCTCGTTGCTCACGTCGCTCTCCAGGAAGAGATCAAGTCGCTCATGGTTGTGCGTCCCATTGCCGTGAGGTCACTGATCGAGCCGTTAAAGACCGCCTTGGTCAACGCCAAGCGGGAAGCCGTGAGCCACGGCATGCTCATGCTCGGCGTGCAAGTGATTCGAAGCGCTGAGGCTGAGTGTACGCTGTATGGCTGCGAGGCCATGTGTGCCAAGATCGAACTGGGCACGAAGAAGTACCGGCGAGACATCGCTCGTCTCGAGGCGAGCATCTCAGAGTCACAGGCCGTCGGTGTGAACGAGAAGCTCGTGGCGTCGGCAGTCACGTTGCGTGATCGATTGAATGCTGAAGTGCAGTTGCAGTCGGCGTTGCAGGCGTTCGTTCCACTGGCCACGACAAACGAAGCTGGCGTCGAGACGGTGACGGGGTACCGCTTTGAAGATGGTGGCGAAGTGCCGACGCTGCTGCAGGCACTGGAGCTTCGCAACCAGCAGATCCAAAGCGCGGTGGTAAGTCAGGAGCTGGTGTTGCTTTAGGTAGGGAGACTTGACTTTGACTTGGGTTGCTGATGTTTGTGTGTGTAGGACTTTGGCTCAGCAGTGGAAGGCGTGTCAGTGACGTTGCTGGAGGAGGGTGCGAACATTCTCAAGCAGCTTAAGAAAGACATCAAGGACGAGATGAAGAACGAAGAGGAGCGACGTCGACTGGAGGAAGAGGCGGCGCTGAAGGCTGCGAAGAAAGGCAAAAAGAAGAAAGCGTAAAGCGTACTAAAGCGCACTTGAGTGTGGAGGGACGAGACACGGATGATGGTGATGTGGCGAAAGAAGACCGAGATTCTTTATTGAAGTTTCTTGGCGTTCTTTATATTTACACAATGGAACCAGCGTTCGAGGCGATACGCGGCCAGAGGTCGGCGCACTCCTTGGCGACTGGGCCAGTGATGGCCGAGCCCTTCATCTCACCCTTAGGGTTGACGATGACACCGGCGTTGTCCTCGAAGTAGAGGTACACACCGTCCTTGCGGCGCCACGCGCGACGCTGACGGATGACGATGCCAGGCATGACCTTCTTACGGAGGTCTGGCTTACCCTTCTTCACGGTGGCGAGCACCATGTCACCGACACTGGCGGCTGGGAGACGGTTCAAGCGACCCTTGATACCGCACACGGCGATAATGTAGAGGTTCTTGGCACCCGAGTTGTCAGCGCAGTTCATCACGGCACCGACTGGGAGACCCAGAGTGATGCGGTACTTCGCGCCCGTAAGACCACCACGACCTGTTTAAGAAGAAGCGAAGCCACGCATTAGCATTCGCAGTTCTGTACTCGCTGTTGCTGTTGCTGTGCGTGCGCCGCCATTGTCGTCATCTCCATCATCACACCGTCACGCCACCGCCATCGACACCATCACCACGGTCCTGTAAATGCTGCACGCATGGGGATGACGCGTGTCGACGGCGAGCTGTGGCTGAGGAGGCGGAGACGGAGACAGGCGAACACGCACATACAGAGAGAGAGAGGCCACGCACCAGTTGCTGCCTTCACCATTGTTACGTCTTCTAAAGAATCACGATTGTGAAGGTCGTCGGCGCAATTCCCCCATCGGAGTCGAGCCAATAGAAGGCGTCGTGGCTGCCAACCAACCGAGTGATAAAGGACGCCAGGGTGGGGAGAGGGGGGCTTATAATTGGGATGGAAGGTCAAAGAGCTACAATTCACAATTGAATTGGTTATATGCGATTAGACAGGATTGCTATCATACAAAGAAGGTAGTACAGTACAGTGTACTGATGCAAGCGATGGAAAATAATGGCAATCGGGAGGTAAAGCACTCGAAGAGATTGCCGACCGGGGAGTGCATTGTAGCGGCGATGACGGACTACTGGAAGTCCAATGAGAAGCACTACTGCAAGTACTGTAACGTGTGGATTCAGAGCGACAAGGGCGTACGTGAATTTGTGCCTGCATTATTCTGGAGAACCCCTAAAATCGAGCGCTAACTGATCCGTTGTGTGTCAACAGAGCATTCGCCATCATGAACAGGGCGGCAGGCACAAGGGCATGGTCGAGGCAGCGCTGAAGCAGAAGCGCAAGGAGAAGTCGAATGCGTTCCACGAGGAGCGAGATCTCCAGCAGCAACTGCGTGAGATCGAAGAGGTACGTGATGATCTACGCACGCGAATCCTATCTAGTGATCATATTCATTGATTCGAGTCCTTTTGTGATAAATGACTGGTTAGGCTGCCCACGCCAGGTACGCGCAAGATCTCGCTGCGTCTGGCATTCCACCACCGCCACCACCGCGTCCTTCGCACCAGAAGCGGTCCTCTCAGTCTGGAAGACATGAGAATGGCGGCGGTCGTGGAGGTGGTCGCGGTGGCGATCGCCAGCATTCGAATTCGAATCGTGAGGACGAAGAAGAGCCTTTGGAAGAGGAGCCACCAAAAGAAGACGATAAAGGCATCTACGCGATCCGCGGCACCGTGTACTTGGAGGGAAAGCGCCATGAAGATCAGCTTCTCGCGGGCAGCGCGTGCCAGATCTGGGTGGAGGAGTTGGAAGAGTGGCTGGACGCGTTGATCGAAAAGGCCGTCGTGACGCAGGTGCCCAACACCGATCTTAGCTTCCGTCGTCTGTCAGTCACGTACATGCGTCCAGACTCGTCAGTTCCAGTGACTGAGAATGAGCTGTCGGCGGACCGGCTTCGTATCAAGCTTCCTGATGGAATGACGCTGGAAGATGCCCAGCGCATGGTTGACAAGATAGCTAGCGGCGAGGCGGAGACCATTGAGGAGGCCCACGTGGTCGTGGATGAGACGACTGGAATGGGCGAGTGGAGTACGGTGGTCGTCCACACGATCGACGAAAGCGAAGAAGCCGTGGCCCAACGAGAAGCTGACGCCGAACTGGAAGAGGCCAAGCGACTGGAAGACCAGAAGAGGCAAGACGCGCTGGAGGACTTCTCGTCACAAGGAGACAACGCACTCGGGGCGTTTAACCCGTGGGGTGGCAGCTACAAGGGCATTGAGCTGGACAAAGAGTCGGCCAGTAGCCGCAAGGCACGCGAGGAGGAGATCATGATCGAAGCCGATGGAGATGTGAGTTTCAAGAAGCGCAAGACAACAACGACATCGACGGACGGATTTGGACCGGAGAAGGCCAAAAAGAAGAAGCAGCGTAGAATACGTAGTGAGGACGATGACTGAAGTCAAGACTGGGAACTTGGTTTCTTTGTTTTTCTTGTGGATTTTGTAGATTAGCGACACTGAGCCCCACGCGGATAGCTACAATGCGTGGCCGCATCAATCTAGGGACCCAGCCACGAACTGCGCTCGCTCGCCGACACTCAGGCAAGATTAACGTCGAGGTTATAGACTTGGAAGTGCCCGAAGCATTTGATTGCTTACAAGTTGCCACCAGCAGCCTTCACACGCTCAGCCTGCACACACCAACAGAATAACGTTAAATACTTGAACGTCAAAGCAACCACCACAACTAGTGCAGGAACTCACGTCAAGGTAGGCGGTGCCGTATGGCAGGAACTCGTCGCTGTGGGTCTGCGCGATGCCCTTGTAGTCGGCGGCCTGCTTGGTGATGTCCTTGACCTCATCGTCCGAGATGTCACGGATGTACTTGGCAGGGTTGCCGGCCCAGAGCTGGCCCGACGGGATGCGGCGGCCTGGAGGCACGACACTGCCGGCGGCGATGATCGAGTTCGACTCGATGAGCGCACCGTCCAGAATGATCGAGCCCATGCCGATGAGGGCGTTGTTCTCAACCGTGCACGAGTAGAGCGTGCAGCCGTGGCCGATGGTCACGTCGTTACCGATCGACGTGCCTGGCGCGAGACCCGGGTTCGAGGAGCTGGCCGTGTGGATGACGGTGCGGTCCTGCACGTTGGTGCGGTTGCCGATGCGGACCTGGTTCAGGTCACCTGCAAGTATTCAATATGGGAAAAATGAGCCTCTTTTGCGGACCGTCGGAATGCAAGCGACGAATACGGCGACGTACCGCGAATGACGACGTTGTACCAGACCGACGCGTCGTTGCAGATCTCGACGTCACCGATGACGGTGGCGTTAGGCGCAACCCACACATCGTGGGCGATCACTGGCTGCTTGTCGTACAGGTTCATGACCTGGCGGTGGCGCGAGACTGAAGAACGCAATGCAACACGTCAGCGACTCATTCACATACACAAACCATCAGCTTAGAAACGTACAGCGCTCCGTGTGGGCGGTGTCGCCCAGCACGCGCAGGCCGAGACGGTCAAGCGCCTGGCCGGTTTCTCGCACGGCACGGCCCAATTCGAAGGTCACCTTGCGGATCATCTTGTTTCGTCGTTTTCTGTCTGTTGCAATATGATAACAACGGCATTTAGCATACCCACGTCAAGCTGGAGATCTCCTCCACGCGGCTGTGTATGCGGTGCGGGCTACCGTACGCCCCCACACGCACATACAGAGCGCGGCGCAGCGAGAGGAAGCATCGAGGGCAACGCACCTGGTGGCGATCGAACTGTTCCCAAGAGCTCACAAACGCAAGGGAGCCGCTCGTCCAAACCACTACCACAAAGCGTCTCCGTATCCGGATCGCGAATATTCTCCGGTCAAAACCAGACCGTATTATCCGGATGCAGATCCTCGGTTGCGGTGGTCCAGTTAGAAACGTTGTAGCAGATATGAACACATTACTGTGCCACCTGGAATTGTGGACCCCTGTTGTGGGTACCTGGGGTACAATTCTGGAGCCCATCTGAATGTGATGCGACGCACATGGAAAAGCGCAACTGGAGACGAAGAATCATGTTGGTTCGTCTACACAAAGTACTGTTACTACGCTGCATGAAGGAGAATGGGGCTGCTGCTCTATCGCCTTGGAAAGATAAGATGTATACCTGTACGGTACGGGGATATGCATGGCTGTCGGAGGAATGGGGGGCTTCGGAAAGGGTGTCGTCATCGAGCGGGCTTTACAATATTGAGCAACCAGCGTCGCTGCTGACGTCGAGCAGGCCCGAGTCGCGCTCGATCTCCTTGATCAGATACGTAAACACTTCCGCTGAGTAGTGGAGAGGGCTTTGTTAGTCGATGCAGACAGAGAGAGAGCTGTTGAGAAGACAGGAAACTACGTACTGATGTTCTCGTTGTCCTTGGCTGAGCACTCGACGAACGGGCATTCCCACTGTCGTGCCAGGAGCTGGCCTTGTTCCTGTGAGATTTGTCTGCCAAACACGAAGACAGTTAGAGATGGGTTCGACTGGAGGAGAATCTCCATACGCACGGCGGAGACGCACCTGCTATTGTCCAAATCGGACATGCTGCCGACGAGCACACGTGGTGGGCGAGAGCCGAGCATGTTGAGCAGCTTCTCGTTGATCAGCTTGAGCTTCTCAAACGACGAGCGCGAGCCGATCGAGTAGACCAGCACGTAGCCATGCACGCCGACGGACGCAGCCTGCGAGAAGTTGGAGTACTCATCCTGTTTGATACAAACGCATACACACACTCATCAGTGTCCATGTCGCACTTTCTCATGAGCCTGGATACGACGTACCATGCCGGCGGTGTCGACAATGTCGGTGATGAAGTGCGCATTCCGGAAGCGGATGGTCTTGTGGAACGTGTTCTCAATGGTCGGGTCGTAGTTCTCGACGAAGCGGTTCTCGACAAAGCAAGTCGTGAGCGACGACTTGCCCACGCCGGGGCATCCCAGCACAGTCAGCTTGCGCTGCACTTCCACGGGCATGTTGGTGTTTGCTGTCCTAGTTCAGCGGCGCTTCCGGTGGACGACGACGACGGCAGTGAGAATCTGAAGTCGAGAGGAATCTCTCTATTTATACTCGGTCGCTGCGTGCGTGTTGATTGGCAGCGGCGTTCGTTCTGGTGTTGCTCGAAGCGATCTGACGCAGCTCGGATCTCGTCGTGCCTGCCTGCAGTGCGATGATGTCGTCTCGTGGATTGCGCTGCTGCGTGTGCCTGCGCGCCTGCGTCGATGTCTGCGCAATACCGTATCGATACGTACTGTAGCTGCTGGCGCGTGCGTTCGTTCTCCACCTTCTTCGGGCGTCGCGGAGGACGAAACGAGTCACAGGCTCACCGTGTTCTGGCACAACTCATCTCAGCAACACGCGAACCTTCAAGCAACATTCATGCACGTATTTACCCACCAAGCCGTAAAAACGCGTATTTCTCAGACAAGTCAGAAATGATTCTATCTGATACCAGACGTCAAAAATACCGGTTTGTGAACCGGTACAAAACTGTGCGCTTTTGACTGTTACAGTACTGTGGGGGAGGTCCCACGAAAGAGACTGGGGTCGGTCAGATAGATAACCGCAGCTTCATTTTCGACGCGACGAGCGGACCAAACGCAATTGCCACGCGGCTGACGGACTAGCGTCGAGACCAAGCTTGCATGGCGGAGGACAAGGCGTCATCCCAGCGCAGCTCGCGCCTGGCGCCGCCGCCCACGGGCTCCAGCGGGCTCAGCGCCAGCGCGTTCCGCAGCACGGCGTCGCCGCCGACGCGCTCGTTCGGCTTTGGCTCGTCATCGAGCCGACTGTCGACCACGCCCGGAGCTGCTAGTACAACAGCTACTGCGCGTACATCGACGTTTTCCAAGACGGCGTTTGGCCGCACAGTCGCGACGCCCGTGGCGCGACTGCAGCGCCCGTCCAGCGCCGAGAACACCAGCACGCGGCTGCGCCAGAAGCCCACGACGGCGTTCGGATCCTCGGCTTCAGCAGCTTCTTCTGCGCCTAAGCAGTCGGTTGCTGCTTCCACAACAGCGGCTACGACTACGAGTACGACGACTACGAGCAGTTTGTTTTCGTCGCTGGCGAGTGGCGGTGATGCGTCGCGATCCGGATCGTTCCCAGGCGCGGCGCCGCTGTCGTCGTCGTCGTTCACGGGGTCAACGACCATGTTCAACATGAGCAACGTGAGCAGCTCGTCCAGCTCGGTGACGAAGCCAGCAGGGCAGCTCTTCTCGATGGACGACGCGGATCTGGGCAACGACGACGACTGGGGCGTGGACTCGCCCAACATTTTGTCGCCGGCGTCGGCGACGCAGGACGACACGACCGCGACTGCAGCGGCCAAGTCGTTTGAAGAGGAGGATGAGTTTGGCTGGGTGGACGAGCAGCCAACACCAACACCAGCACCAACACCAGTGTATACTGCACCAGCTCCAGTTGCGGAGCTCAAGGTGGAGGAAGAGGTGGTGCCCACTGCCCCCGCGTCATCGCCGACGACTGCATGGGGAGCGGAGTTTGCATATGATGCCGGAGCGACCGAAGCGACGGCCGAGGAGGGCGCGTGGAACGATGATGAGGACGAGTGGGGAGCCGGTGTCGACGTGGGCATTGAAGAGACCAAGGCGAGTACGAGTACTCCAGAAGAGCATGGAGCGCCGGCGCCTGTCGTGGAAGAGGTCAAGCTGGCGGCTCCTTCGCCAGTGGCTCCGCCAGTGTCGTCATTCCACTACGCGGCGCCACCACTGTCTGGTGTCTCTTCAGTGGCGTCGGCTGACTTGGCGGCTGTGCTGTCGCCGTCGTCGGCTCCAGCGGGTGAATTCTGGGGCGATGAGAGCGATGGTGGGCTCTTCAGCGATGAAGAACCGGCTGAAACGCCGCTGGTGAACGAGTCGCCGCTGCCTGATGTCGCAGCACTGTCGCTGAGCGAAGAGACAGCTCACGTCGAAGCCGAGATCGTTCAGCAGGAGCCAGTGCCCGCACAGCCTGAGCCTGTCCACGTGGAAGCTCCGGTCAGCTCCCCGTCGGTTATCAACGCGTTCAGCTTCCAGTACCAAGAGAATGACGCGATCGAAACGGCGACCGAAGCCGTGGAGCAGAAGAGCGCGTGGAACGATGACGACTGGCTGGAAGAAGAACAGGAACAAGTCGTCGCAGCGCCTGTGGAGGTCGCTGCTGAGCCTGTAACGTTCGAGACCGTGGAGGCACATGTCGAGCAGTCGATGACGTCGTCAGTTGAGGAGACCGTCACGACCGTGGAGAGTGTGGCGTCAGTGCACGTGGACACGACTGTCCAGCAGACCGAGACCCACCACGAAGCACACAGTGAAGGGGCCGCGAACGTGAACGAGTTCGGCTTTTCGGATGAGTCGGCATTTGCGTACGGCCAAAGTCCGTTCCATGCGACTGCTGAGGATTCGACTGGTTTCTTCGGTGGCCAGGACGCGAGCGTTCATGAGCAAGCTGGCGACTACCAGCAGAACTATGATTACTCTCAGCATCAGCAGCAGCATGACGCGTACGCTCAGCAGCAGCAGCAGCACCATGAAGAGTACTCTCAGCAGCAGTATGGTGACTACTCGCAGCAGCAACAGCAACATGGCGAGTACGCGTATCAGCAACAAGATGAGTATTCGCAGCACCAGCAGACGGAGACTACGCAGCCGGCTGAAGTGTCGTACGGCAACTACTACGAGCAGCAGAACGGACTCGTGCACGAAGGCAAGGCTGAGAGTGCTGCAGAATATGAGCAGCACAACCAGCACCATGAGCAGCAGTACTACGGTTCGGACGTTGGCTACACAAGTGGTGAGTACACTCACGAGAGTCAAGTTCAAGAGACGGCGGTGGAGAACGCAGCGGCGGAAGAGTATCCAGCACAGCACGCGCACGAAAGCGCAGTGCAAGATGAGACCGTGCCAGAATCCTCTACTCGACAAATCAGCTGGGCAACGCACCACCAACACGATGGAGAGAGCGCCACAGAAGCGTCCACGTCCGTTGAGGAGGAGCAGTCTGCGTCGACGTCACTGTCGTTTGGTTCGTCTACGAGACCGGAAGTGTCGTTCGGCTCGTCATCCTTCGGTGCCGCTGAGCTGACGTTCGGCCACTACCACCACGACCACCACCGCACGCCGTCTGAGGCGGAAGGTGGTTCAGTGGCGTCGTTTGCAGAGGTCTCTTCTGCTGGCGCGACATTCGGCGGCTCGGACAATGTGAGTGACGAAGCGTACTCGGACAATGGATCCGTTTCTGAGACGCGAAGCATGTTTGGCTCGTCGAGCGTCGGAACCGCGTTTGTCACTGAGCCTCCGTCCAGCTCGGATGGCCACAGCTCTGTCGAAGATGTGGGTCCAATCGATCGTTACTCGGACGCCTCCAGCGCATTCCGCGCCGGCGGAGGTCCGTACTCGTCAGAGTTTGATGTCTCGTCGACGAAGAGCGCACTGTTCGAGAACGAGGTGGCCAGCACGGGTTTCGACCAAGGCGACGACACGTACAGCTACGAAGACCAGGCCGGTGAGCATCACTTTGGTTCGAGCAGCTATGACAACGAGTTCAGCCACGGTGATGAACAGCACGCTCCCCACCACACGTTCAACGACGTGGATGATGAAGGCTCCATCGTGTCTGCTCATTTTGGCTCGGAAGCCGCGTCCGAGTTCTCGACCAGCAGCGCCACGTACGCTGCCGAGGCCCAGTTTTCGTCGGCGCTGTCGCCAGTTTCGTCTCGGGACACTGCTTCCGCTGCGTTTGGTGCTTCTTCATCGTCCCAAGATTTGCCTACGGCCAGCGATCTCGAGTTTGATCATGCGGAGACTGAGAACCCGTTCTCGCACTCGTCCTCAGACTTTGCTCCAAGTCCATTTGAGACTTCCGTTCCTCCGCCTGTGTCGGTGACGTCATCGACCGGTGCGACCTATGCCGCATCATCGTTTGGTGCTGCTGGTAGTGAGCCACCTCAGGCGTTTGGCGGCGTTTCTGACGAGACCGAAGACGCGAACCCGTTTGCGTCGAGTGGAGGAAGTTCAGCGTTCCCGTCAGCTCCTTCGTCAGCGTTTGCAGCACCACCGACGCCCGTCCAGGAATCCAGTGCGCCTGACGAGTTCCTTCCGAGCGCGGCCTCGCTGTTCGGAGCCTCTCCTCCAAAGAACACGCCGTTTGGATCGTCCTTCTCGCAACCAGCGGCAGCTCCACCACAGCCAACTGCTCATCACGAAGAGTTGCCGACGGAGGACGCCGGGGATCTCTTCGCTAATGCCCCAGCAGCCCCTGCCTTTGGCGGATTCCAACAGGTACACGCATGGTTTGGTTTTTGCCCCCTATTATTCATTTCTGGAACTCACTCTTGTCCTGTTCGTGTAATAGCCGGCAGCGTCTGCATCGGGTTTCTTCGGTGGAGCACCAGCGGCTCCGTCGTACGGATACGGATACGAAGCCCCTGCTGCGGACCCGTACGCGTCATCGCACTCGTCAGCAGCAGAAGCGTTTGGAGCTACGAGTCCAGCAAACGGATTCGGAGCCGGTGGCTCAGCGGATGCGGTGTTCGGCGGCTACAACCAGTCGGCGGACCACGGTGGTTACGATGCGCATGCTCCACCAGTGGCCGCTGATGCCGGTAGCTTCTTTGGAGGCGGCTCCACTGCAACTGGATCTGCTGCCGACATGTTCGGATCGAGTGAAGCGTCGACTTACCAGTACGACGAGTACAGCAGCCAGGAGCACTATGCTCAGAACGAGTACGGCGCACAGAACGAGTACGCCGCACAGAATGAGTACGCTGGTCAGTACCAAGGAGAGTATGCCAACGAGTACGCCGCACACGGCAGCTACGACGAAGCGGGTGATCATGCTCAACATGCTCAGCCGCCAGCTGAGTCAGCGCACGGTTTCTTCGGTGGCGAAGCAACCACGGAGGAGCGCCACCACGACTTCGGGGCGCCGCCAGTGGACCAGCACTCCGTCTCCGACTTTGCCCCGACCGACTCTGCTAGTGGTTTCGATGTGAGCTCGACGATGGATGCGCCTCCGACCTCGGACTTCTTCTCGCACTCGCACAAGGACGCTTTCGCTGCCCCGCCGCGTGAGCCGCAGTTTGGTCAGCAGTCGACTAGAGCACCAGCACTGTCGCGAGGCACCAGCAATGCGTCCTCACACTTCGAAGAGCACCGATCGTTGTCAACCGTGAACACTGTGACGACGCAGCAAGAGTCGGAGACCGTCGCGGCGCTTCCACACTCGTCGTACGAGGAGAGCAAGGACACCGATAGCTTCTACAGCCGCAGCTCGTCGGCGCCACCAACAGCTCCGCCAATCACGAAGACGCCTGTTTCGACTCCGATCAGCCACAACGCCGATGCGTTTGCGGCTCCTCCGCGTTCAAATGACTCGTCGCACCGCGCAGCATCTGCTCCGCCGACAGACTCGAGCAGCTTCTTTGGCGCGAGCGCAAGTGCGTTTGCGCCTCCGGTTGAAACTGCGAGTGTGGAGGCGAACGCTGGAACAGAAGCATCGAGCGAGGACGTTGCGTTTTCCTCGCACCATGAATTCGGTGGCAGCAGCGACTCTCCATTCGAGAGCCACGGCCAGCAAGCTGCGTATCCTGTCGAGGCGAGTCAGGCTGAACAGTCGGAGCAGCCAGGTCTTGACGATGCGAGCAACTACTTTGGAGGTGACGCCAGCACCAGTACATTCGGAGCCACCCCAGAGGCTGAGTACACTGCTGACACTTCGGGATTCTTCGGTGGAGACAGCGGTGCCTCTCCATTCGGCCACGCTGCGGCTGCTGCTCCATCGAGTTTCTTCTCGTCTGGGCCTGGCCAGCACCACCACTCTGGTGGTATCTACGCACAGCCACCACAGCAGACACATGAAGCAGCTCCAGCTTACAATGGGTACGACGCCGCTGCGTATGGCCACCAGCAGTACGCCAACGACAACGCCTACGCGCATCCACCACAAGATTACGCGCACCACCACGGCAGCAGCTCACACCATGTCGCAAGCCCACTTGCGGCTACTGCTCAGCATGCTCAGCACGAGAACGCATACGCGGCGCCGTCAGACTTTGGAGCTGCGGCATCGTCGCATTTTGAATCTTCTTACTCGGCCTCTTCGCCATTTGGATCCAGTGCGCCACCAGCGCAGCCACAGTATCCGTCATCGCCGTACGCTGCATCCGGATTCCACGCTGCCAGCGCCGCCAGTTACCCTGGTGCTCCACCGGCCGTGTCGCATCATGCGCCGCACGAGACTTCGTACCACACGCCAACGTTCCAGCCGAGCGCGAGTACTCCTGCGCAGCAGTTCGATCCGTCTCCGCTGCGGCCCGTCGACTCGAAGCCATCTTATAACGACTACGCGTCTCCAAAGGCTGGGCCAGCTTACGCTGTCAAGTATGAAACGAAGGCCTCGATCGGATCAGCGGCAGCAGTGCTCACGAGCAACAAGTACAAGGACCCGACGATGGTCGTACCGTCGTGTCTCGCGTCGTTTGGCTTCGGTGGCAACGTGGTCACGATGTTCCCGAAGCAGAAGCTTCGCCTCAACGGTGCCGCCTTCGGAGCTCGCAGCAGCCCGCGTACGCCAATGTGAGTCCTCGCTGATGTCTCCTCGATGCTTTGGGTGCCACGGGGTTACTGACTCTCGTTTTTGTTTGATTTGCGTGACTCAGGCAAGCTCAGTACGACAGTGCGCCGCAAGGTGAACTGCGAAAAGGACCTGTGGGCGTGTACCGAATGGAACACTTGCACCCGAAGAACGTGGATCTGGAAGTGCTCGACAAGTTCCCGGGACCTCTCAACGACGGAATCGCAGAGGAGGCTGTGCTGTGAGTATCTCTGTGGTTGCTCGGCGTGGAGAAGCGCGGGGAAACTGACATGATTTGGGTTTTGTAGGCAATTCGTTGACGAAAAGATGAACTCTGCCACGGGCTCGTCGCCATACGAAGAAGACGAGCGATTGCTTCTGGGTGTGCTCAAGGTTCTCATCAAATGCAACGGCAAGCTCCGATCCGAGCCGAACGCCAACCCAAGCGACCCGGCGTCGCCTGAAGTTCAGCTCGTGTCTCTGCTCAAGGAAAGTGACCAGCGCCGACGAAGGTACGGATATTTTCCTGCTCATAGGCTCGGCTAGGCCCTTGGAACTCACCCTTCGATTTTGTTTTGATAGACACCAACCGTCGATCTTCCCTCCGCCCAAGCCAGTCCAATACTCTACGGTACGTCCCACATCTATCGTGACTGCCTCTGTAGACTCGGTTGACTCAAAGCTTCGTCTGTATGACAGCACGGTGATGCTACCGCACGCAATGCAAGCCGAGTGCGAGAGCTGCTGCTGCTTGGCGATCGCAAGGCGGCCGTTGACGTCGCAATCCAAGCACAGATGTGGCCCGAGGCGATGCTCATCGCGTCGTTCACAGACAAGGACGAATACAAGCGCGTGCTGTGTGCGTACTTCACGAGCCACTACGCGCCTGGCGATCCGTGCCGTGCGCTGTATCTGTCGTTCGCGGACCAACAGGAGAAGAGCATCCACGAGCCGCAGAAGCTCATGCAGCCACAGCCAGCGGAAGATAACTCGGCGATCCTGTCGTCGTGGGTCGTCCACGTGCAAATGCTGCTGGCAAACCGAACAGCCGACACGAACAAGGTACGCTTGTCTGCTGCTGAGCTCTTGATTGTGTGACTGGCCTTCTAACCATCTCTCTCTCTCTCTCTCTCTTCTTGTGGCTAGATTCTTGTGGAGCTGGGCGACCGACTTTGGAAAGAAGCGGACGCTGTCGTGGCCGCTCATATCTGCTACCTTCTCGCTGGCAACACGGTCGAAGCGCCTTCGCCAAGCTCGAAGATCGCGCTGCTTGGTGCTGACCACCGCAATCCAGAAGAAGCGCGCTTCTACGTGTCGCCGTCGGCCGTGCAGCGCACCGAGATCTACGAGTGGGTGCAGAAGAAGGTGAACCCCGCAGCGACCAACTTGATCCCGTTCCAGGGGTACAAGCTCATCTACGCGATGATTCTGGCGGACCACGGCAAGCTGGAGACGGCGTTCAAGTACGTCAACTCGATGCTGACGGTGATCCAGACCATCACGGCGACGATGAAGCCAGGCGCGTCGATGTACCTCGAGGGCATGAAGAACCAGCTTGTCGTGTTGGACGATCGTCTTCGCCAACACCTCGGCCAAGACCGAGCCGACTCGGTCGCTGCGGCGGCAAGCGCCAAGCAAGGCAAGTGGGGACTCGGCAGTGCGCTCAGCATCATGGGCAAGATCGTGAACCGCGTCGTGGAAGGCAGCGATGCGCCTCCACAGGCGTCTGCCCCACTTAGCAACAACGGCTCGCTGTTCCAAGGAGTGCCTCGTTCGAATGGTGGGCCCAACCCGACGCCGGATTACCCAAGCGCCGCTGCGATCGGATACCCAACACAGGCACCTGCTGCTGCTCCTCCTGCGCCAGCGGCTCCAGTGTCGCTCGCTCCAGGCAGCGGACGTGGCGGCGCTGCATTCGGCTCTCGTCCGTCGCCGTACGCCAACAACAACGCACCTCAGCAGCCGCCAGTGGCTGCTCCACTGTACCAGCCTGCCGTCCTTCCGGGATCAGCTCCGCACTCGCAGTCGGGACGCAACTCGGCACCGCCGTACCAGCCAACGCAGGATTATTCGGCGCCTTTGTCGGGCAACGGTGGCAACTCGTTTGCGGCACCGCCACAGCAGTACCAGCAGCCGGCTAACTTCCCATCCGCTCCTGCACCAGCTCCACCCGCTGCGTTCCAGAAGCCGTCGTTGGATCTGTCTGGGGACGCTGGTAAGAATGGCTTCGGTACCGACCAGCCGCCTCAGCCCGTGTCACCGAACCGCCGTGCTTCGGAGACCATGGCTCAGCCCAAGAGCCCACGAGCTCTTGGTGAAGGCCCTGGCAGTGACAAGGGATCGTCCAGTCCAAAGGTCAAGGACGCCAAGAAGGGCGGCCGCTCCAAGACGCCACCACCGAGCCGCTCGTCGTCGGGATGGCTCACTGGTCTGTCGAGCTTCATCGCCGCCAAGATGAACCCGGAAGCCAAGGTCGCCAAACTCGGTGAGCACATGGAGGCGTACTTCGACGAAGAGAAGAAGCGCTGGGTCTTCCCTGGCGAGGCGCAGTCCGAAGAGCCGACCATGCCAAGCGCTCCGCCGACTGGTCCGTTGCCTGGTAGCACGCCAGCTTCCAGCTCGGGTGGTCCACCTGGAGGTCCGCCAGGCACCCACTCGGCTCCTGGCTCGATGGCCGGCGCCTCTTCTGCTGACGATCCGCTGGCAGCGTTGATGGCTCCGCCAACGTCACGAGCTCACGCGACGCTGATGAAGAAGGACCCCCTGTCGGCGATGATGGCGCCGCCAAGCCGCCCAGGCTTTGGAGCGCAGCGTGCCAGCACGATGCCCGCCAAGCGGCCGCCTCCTCGTCCTCAGTTCGCGGTCTTCAAGCCGGCGCCAGGCTCGAACGTGTCGTCGGCACCCAGCGAGCAGGGCCCTCCGTCGTCCTCGGGCGAGCCGCCAGCACCACCACAGTAGAGACGCCAGCGAGCAGTAGGACCGTAGTAGACTTTTGATTTGTAAATGCCATTCCCAAGTACCTAATCATCCAGTCCGTGTTTCGTCAATGCGCCACTCATTATTTAGGTTTATGCGGAGGAGGAATCGGTTGGCTTGACTTCCTGCGGGGAGCTCGCAGCCTTGTCCACGAGCGTCTCCACGCCGAAGAACTCGTCCAGCTTCTTGTCGGCGTACTCTTGCGCCTGTCATAGAGAGAGATAGAGTGAAAGCGCGTGAGCCACAGAAATGCGAATAAGAGAGAAAGGCGTCGGGTCTTTCTGTCTGTTTGAGCCAGCAGCTACTGTACGCACCGCTGAGAACACGTGGGGCTGTCCCGGGTGGCGCTTGTTCCACTCGGTGAAGAGCACGAGCTTGACCGTCATGGCGCCGCACGCGACCCACGAGAAGAGATGCAGCGGACGCTGGAACTTGCGGTCGATCATTGCGCTCTCTTGCGTTGTCTTTCTGTCTGCTTGATGAGCTCTTCGCGCCAGCAAGCAAACGAAGAGGCCACTATTGTGATCGATTCACAATCACTCTGCTAGAGTCTCGACAAAGTTAACCATTGCAAAAGCACCGTAGTTACCTCTATTACAAGACCGCGCGCTGTATTGAGAGCAGATACAAATATGTGACGTGTGACGAGACCAAGGTCTCACATTGCTTCCACATCCATGGACTCCATTATGCATGATCGTCCTTGTTATCTCGCACTGTACTCACTCTACATCAAGTCACACACCCGCAGCACATCGTCCATGCCGGACTCAGCCACGGCGGCCGCCGCTATCGAGCCGTGGACAAACTCACAGGCCTCTTCAAACGTCAGCGGCGAGTCCGCCTGGCCGAACGCGTCCGTCGCGTCGTCGTCGTACAGCAGCGGATCCAGCGACTCCGTGCTGCTCGAGACCAGCGACATCAATGGCGCCGGTGGCGCTGCGGCGCTTACGTCTGACGACGCAGACGACGACACGCTCCACGCGAAGCACTGCGAGCCCAGCGTCGGAAGCAGCACGGGCTCGTCGTACTGCAGCATCGTGTGGTGGTCGACGAACGGCGTCGGCTCGGGCTTGATCGCCAGCTCGTACTGCAGCAGTTGCTGCTGCAGGTCTTCGTTGTCGTCGTCGTGGTTGTTGGACGACGTCGGACATGCCAAGGGTGGTGACTCCAGCGGCAGATCCCGCAGCACCGTGAGGAAGTCGGCGTCGATGGTGTCGCCTTCGCCAGCCGCCAGGGCCAGCGGCGGTGCGTCGTGGAGCTCATCCAGTATCTCCGCATAGTCCTCACACTCCTCGTTGTCGTATTCATCCTCCTCCTCCTCATCTGCTTCCTCTTCATCTTCCTCCTCTTCGTAGTCTCCACAGGACCACACGCCAAAATCCGACGGCGAGAGCCCACACGGCATCTCTTCATCATCGTCCAGATCATCACCACTGCCTTCGCCACTGTCTTCGTCGTCGTCTTCCTCGTCTTCGTCGCTCGCGTCAAACCACACGGCGCTTGGGTTGCTGTCCATCTCGTCGGTCGACAGCACGAGCTCGTCTTGGCTCAGCTCGTCCAGCAGACTCGACACGTAGACCGTCTCGTCATCACCCGTAGCCTCGACGCTGTCGGTCTCACTTACAGGCGCTGGCATGAGCTGCTTGACTTCATCGATGAGCTCTTGGGGCAGCGTAAAGCCGTCCAAGTCCTGAGCTTCACACATCTCTTCATCATCGTCGTCGAAGCAAGGCATCGGCGGAAAGTACGCGGCTGGGATCCGAGAGAACGACAGGATCTTGCTCGGACACATGGCCACCGAGTCTGGCGAGAGCGAGCCAGGCTCGACCTTGACACCCATGAAACCCTGCACTGACGGTGGGGACGCCACGATCATCAGGTCTCCGTGGTTGCTGATTGATGCCTCAGCCGCTGACGGGCTAGAGGATGACGACGAAGACGAGACCATAGACTTGGCCAGTGTCCGCTTCTTGTCTCCTCCGTTGGACGACGTGCGCTTCACTCGAGCCTTCATCGACGAGTGCCAGTGGTTCTTGACTGCGTTGTCCGTGCGGCCGGGCAGCTTCTCCGTGATCTTGGCCCAGCGGTTGCCGTACTTTTGCTGCATCTCGAGGATGATCGAGTCCTCTTCGGGCGTCCACGGGCCCTTGCGGATCGCAGGGTTCAGCTGGTTGTGCCACCGCTCGCGACACTGCTTGCCGTTGCGGCCGGGCAGGTACGACGCGATGACCGCCCACTTGCCGGCGCCGTGGATCTTCACCAGCTCCAACATGCGAAGGTCTTCACTGGGACACCACGGCTTCTTCACCGCTGTGCCATGATTCTGAAGCTCATTCCACCGCTGGTTACACTGGCTCGGGCTCTTGCGTGGGAAAAACGTCGCGATGGTCTTCCATTTCTTGCCGCCGTGCTTGTACACGGCGCAGCGCAGCGTGTCGTCCTGTTCATCAGCCACAAACATCAAAGAAACATCAGTGATGGTTCGACGAGAATCAAATATCCACGAAGGTCTCACCTCTTCAGGTGTCCAAACATCAGAGCCATGACTGGGAGCTGCCGCCTTGGTCGCGGACCTGTAACACCATCCATCAATCAAGGCGGATCACGTCAATATCGGCATCCATCCATCTATCGATGGGTCCATTTCATCCATCACTCACTTCTTCGTGCATTTTCTTTGATATGGGCTGAACCGTTGCTGGTCCATTGCTTTCTTCAGACCTCACTTGTGAGCTTGTGGGGCCAAGAGCCAAAGTTTTCGAATGGCAACCAGAGCACGCTCCGTGGATTTGGCTGCGAAAAGTCCGCGATTCCGTCACGACCGGCACTGCGTCACGCGTCGACTTAAAAGCTCAAGCTGCACGTGCCAATGTACTGCTTTGGACTGTGTGGGACTCGGCGGATCCGTCATTTTTGATCGGGGACGCGACACAGCCAATTTCTGCAACACTATCGGAGGTGATTGTCGCGGAGACAAGCGCAGGCCCTGCGAAGCGGCCCGTCCGACGGCTTTGTAGGACAGCATCAATGATTCCCTCACAGTCACGCGGCCGACAATCGTGGAAAAACTCTGCCCAATCGACGGCGCCGGTGTTTATCGACCGCGTGTCCGCCTGGTCTCGCAACTTCGCCTTCTGCGTCGAGAGAACCACAGTGGAACTTCGTCCCAGGCGTGGCTCTGTGTCTTTGTAACCGCAAATGCTCGTCACGCGTGGACTCATCGAGGCGGCAGATGGGGAAAATGTGCTGGTCGATGGTCAATGGTACTCAGTCTCCTCTAATGTACTGTAGTAGCTCGGTGGGGGACTGTCAGTCACGGTGGGATGATAGCTATTGCATGCGCGGTGACATGAGCAGCCTGCTGTCCAACACCACGGGGTTGCCGCGGACAATGATGCTGCCAGAGAACGCAGTCGGTTTCTGCCGCCACGATAAAAATGCATTTACGAGGCCGACGAAAAGAAATCGCTTTTGTTTTCAAGCTCGCTTTTTCGCTTTTCGCGTTGCCTCAGTCTCACATGCTAGACGCGAGCGACTCTGGTGTTCGTCAACAGCCGCCACGTGAGCTTTCCAAGCCACGGACATGCACTTACATACTGTACTCTCGCTTAGTACTTAATGGTGAGTCCTGTGAGCAATGGATGGCCCGTGATCAGAAGGTCTTCCCGCGAGTGGCACGTGAGGAACCGCGCCGTGATTTGCGTGCAGCCCCAGAGCACGATCGACTGGAGCTTCTCAGCTTCGTCCGTGAAGATCCCGAGACAGTCCTCTGTGATGTTGCGGCAGAACGACACATCCAGCGTCGTCAAGCTCTCTTTACAGTGCGTCTGCAAGGAGATGATCGCGGCGTTTGTCGTTTCCTGTTGTCAATATAATACAAGATTGTTAGCCTTTCCAATGGCCCACGGTCTCACATAACAGTATCGGGATCACTTACCGGCACACTCGACATCTCGAGTCGTTCGAGGAAGGAGTTAGCACCAAATGCCAGGAACTCGATCGCGGCGTCGGTCAAGCCCAGGCATCGGCGAATCGTTACGCGGCGAAGCGAATGGCCAAGTCGGTGGATCTGTTACAATGGAAGAACCAGAACGAGAGCGTTAAATCAACAAACATGTCCTGCTAACAATCGCCAGCGTGGCAATCCTACATACCGGTTCAAAGCAGTCGTCTGTGAGCTCATGGAGATCCGACACGTCCAGCACGCGTAGCTTGCGGCAGTTCTCGAGCGCTGCCCGCACCGCAACGTCACTCAGTTGCGAGCACCGCGCGAGCGAGAGCTCTTCCAGATCGGGCAGCGTGGCCGTGAGCTTGGCGACGAATTCGTCGGTGATGTGTTCCATTTGATTGAGCTCGAGCTTGCGCAGCTGCGGCATCTTGAGCAGCGCCTGGAGAGACATATCATCGAGCTGTGGACACTCGGACAGCGACAGCGAGTGCAGGTGCTCGAGCTCGCCAAAGTACTGGATCGACGCCGCACTGATGCGCTGGTTACACGACAACTCGAGCTCCTGCAACGACGGTACGCAGCGTCGCACGAGCGCCTCAATGCCCGTGTCCGAGAGGCGGTAGCAGCCATTCACGGCGAGCTGTTCAACCGACCGCAGTGAGTCGCCAAGTTCCAGGATCACACTGTCGGAGACGCAGCGTCCGCAGAGTCCGAGCCGCAGGATCGTGAGCGTGAGCCCTTCAGCAGCGCACTGCTGCAACGCGTCGATGAGAGACGACTCGTCGATGGTCGAACAGTCCGGGATATCGATCTCCGTCACGCCAGGGAAGATGAACAGCGGCAGCACTAGATAACAGAGTCATCAGTGAGTACAGAACGATCCATATAAACCCACCAGTATCAAAAAGCCTCGACGAACCTTCAGGCTTCATGCGTCGGATCTGGACGACTGCTTTGGCCACGCGGTGACGCGCCGTGGCGTCAATGTACTCGAGCGTGGGCATCACCTCGATATGCTGCGCGATGCACTGCAGCGCGAGCTCCTGCAGCCTTGGCACTGTGCGGTCCAGCGTGCGGATGGACTTGCGCGGCTTCTTGCGCGGCGTCCACACTGGCTGGTCAGCGGCTTCGTCCTTGTCTTCACCCGCCGCTCGACGCTCCATCTCCTCCTGGCGGGCAGCTTGAGCCGCGAGCCGCTCTTCGCCCAGTGCTCGCGCCGTCTCAAAGTACCCAGGCCACGCCTCCTTGGCCTCACTGCCAGTCGACGCCTCGGCCGTCGCAGCAGTGTTCGCAGTGCCGTTGCGGCGGCGTGCAGCGGCCGATGCGGACGCCGGCGGCGCGTCGCCACGCGCAAAGTACATGGCGCGCTCGTTGGAGACGCGGCCGCCTCCACGCGGCGCGGGGGCCGCTGCTGCGTCCGTTGGAGCTGCTGGAGCAGCAGCTTCATCACTACTGTCCACTGTGTCCATCGCCACGTCCTCTTGGGCATCGTCGTCCGCTGGTGGCGCTGCGCCGCGTCGAGAGGAAGCCGCCGCTCGTCGCTTCATGCTGATCCTTTTTGCTAAATGGCCGACCCAAAAAGGACGCGATTGATTGCAGCCAAAAGCTGAAGAGCTACGAACGTCGTATTGGCTAAAATATAATTTAAGTACTTTTGATTGGATGAAAATGGTATATTGTCGTGGATTCCCGCGGCGTCCGCCGAATTCGATCAACTTGCTGGCGCCAAAACTGAGACCTTGGATACTTCCCAGCGTCCTGATGGAAACAATGCAATATATATTGTATGGACAATAGAAAACACTACATACACAACTCCTCTTCCTACTCCTACTTCTACTTGGGTGTTCCTGAGACGAAGGTGCCAACGACAATGGATCCGTCCAGCAGCACCAAGTTGTCCGGACACAAGTATCCGTTGAGGTTGCTTCGCTGGCAAAAGTCCGACTTCTGGCCTTCGGCGTTGACTGTGAGCACGCGCACAAAGTACAGTTTCCCAGAGTCCAGTCCCGTGAGCAGAGCCGACGTCGTGGTCACAGTAGTCGTGAGGAAGCCCGTGAAGTCCGAGTTGTCCGAGTAGTGGACCATGTAGTTGCCGAAGCTCGAGCCGCCGTACACGACGTCCAGTCCGACGTACACTGGACACGACAGCGGCACGAGCAGCGTGCCCGAGCACGGGATGCCGTGGGCTGGGATGCGAGGCAACTGCCACGAGACCTGCAGCTCGCCAGTGTTCGTCGTCGCTGCGACTTGCAGAGTGTGGGGCTTGCCCGGGCGCGTGTTGGCTGGCACGAGAGAGGTCGGCGTCGTGGTCTGGGCCGTGCCCTGGCCGCCCGAGTTGACGGCGAAGACTCGCACGTAGTACACGGTGCCTGGCGTGAGCAGCGTGATGGTGTACGAGCGCTGCGAGACGTCGGCGATCTTGGCCTTGGTGGCCTCGGCACTGAGCGAGTCGAAGCCGGCCGAGATGTCCCACTGCACGACGTACCCAGAGATCGCGTCGCCGCCGTCGTCGTCCGGCACGTTCCACTGCACGGTGAGCATGGTCGAGGCCGTGATGCCCATGGTGACCTTGGTCGGTGCACTGGGCGTCGTGTACGGGTTGAGGGACATGGGCGACGAGATCTGGTACTGGCCGTAGCCCTGCGAGTTCTTGGCCTTGACACGCACGAAGTAGAACCGGCCCTTCACGAGGTTCGACATCACGCGGTAGTACGGCGCACCACCGGCGAGCAGCACCACCGCTCCGCTTTGGACGGTCGTGAACGCGTTGTCGGCGGACCACTCGACGAGATACTCGACGATCGTGTCGCCGCCGTTGTCGTCCGGTGGACTGAACAGGACCTTGAGCTCGGACACCGACAAGACCTGCAGCGTGACACCCGTGGGAGGACCAGGCACGACCATAGGCTTTTGTGGGCTCGGTGCCGCACCGGGCAAGCTGAAGCCGACCCTGTTGAAGGCAAACACGCGCACGTAGTACAGCTGGCCTTTGTTGAGTGCGCCGGTCGTCGGGATCACCTTGGTACCTGTACACACGGGGTTGCTGACGCCTGTCGTGATCTTGGTGGTCGTGACAGTGTACGCGCCATTGGTGCACGTGTTGTCGACACACATGAGGTTGTTGGTCGTGTCTGGAGCCAGCACAAAGTCGTCTCCGACGTCGTTGAACGTGATCGTCCACGCGTAGCCGCCGTCGTTGGCAGCCGTCGCCGAGCGGACGACCTGCACGCTGCTGATGGTCGACAAATACTGGAGCTTGGACTGCATCGAGCCCGAGAGTTCACGTCGTTGGAACGGGTACGTCGCCAGGCTCAAGCAGCCATCCGTGCAGCCAGGACAGTCCGTACAGAAGACCTTGGACAGCGCCGGCGCTCCATCACCAATCTCATTACTCGCCATGGCGACGGCATTCCACGGGATCGGCTCGGTCTTGAGCACGGTGTTTTGACGCGTCAGCACGAGATTGAAGTACCCGTTTCCGATCACAGCACCCGTGTTACCCGTGCGTGCGGTGGTCACACGCCACACGGCATTGGTCGGAGCTGACGGACAGAAGAAGTCTTCGACGCCGCGGTTCTTGAAGAGTGGAGACGGATCGTACTCCACACGGTACATCCGCACGTCGTTGCCGCCGTTGCTGGTCGGTGCGCTCCACGTCGCAGTGAGCTGCGTCGCCACGCCTGGGTTCACGTCGACTCGTACTTGCGTCGGCGGTGACGGGACTTGGATCGGCGGGATGATTGAAGCTGGTGCTGACATGACGCGCACGCCCAGTCCGAGCGCGTTCTTCGCTGTGACAGCCACGTAGTACGTTCGTCCAGGTTGCAAGCCAGTGATCTTGTACGTGAGAGACGACGCGTCGATGGTCTCGTAGAAATTGTACTCGGACGCCGCTTCGCCAGTGACTGCGAGAGCCGCGATGCCCGTCTTGAACGTGCCCCACGTGCCTGGACAGTTGGTGTCTTCGCCTGGCACACAGAGCTTCCCGACCTTGTCGACTGCACTGTCACCGTCTTTGACGCCAACAAATGCGCCGACAGGTGTGATCTTGGAGGAATCCACGATCAATCCAGGCAGGTTTCCAACGGCGGAATTGAACGTGATGGTCCAGTACAAGCCGTTTTGCGAGACGAGCGGCGCACCGACTGTGACCTTGCCTACTGTGGACAATGCCTCCAACGCGAGCTTGAGGTCTGCGGCTGCAATGTTCGCTGAGAGATAGTTGGACCAGGCTGAGCCCTTGTAGCTCAAGCGGAAGTAGCCGCCCACAGCCGTCGTATGCGAAGTCATCAGCATCTGCACCTCCGGTTTGCCTGGGAAGTTATTCTGCGGAACGGCGATACCCGACTGCGCCTCAAAGACTCGGCCGGTGAGGCCGGCGCCGCCCGTGATCGTGCCGAATTCAAACTGGATCAGTGGCTGGTTGCCCGTATTCAGAGCGCCTAGGAACGTCACGCGCCACTGGAAGCCCTGCGCGATGTTGATCGTCGATCGAGACACTTCCACGTGCTGTATGACCTGCACGCCGCTGACAACGATGTTCATCAATGCACTGCGGACGTTCTCTGGCTTGATGTTGAACGGCATATCGCCTGTCTGGCCGCCTCCAAACGCGAGCTTGAACATCGCTGACGTCGGTGCAGTCGTCCACTTGATCTCGATGACTTGGATCTCAGGCCGTGACTCGCCCGCCCACCATTCGACTCTATAGCTCGTGATCGGACGTCCTCCGTTTGCGATGGGCGGTTGCCACACGACGGTCGCAGTGTCGATTGGCGATGGCGACGACGTGACTGTCGACACCTTGACGTTGACTGGACCGTCCGGGTTTCGGGTCGGCGCCAACGGATTCGGAGCCAGCGTCGCACGCGAGTATCCGATCGCGTTCTTGGCCTTGACCTGGACAAAGTAGTTCACGCCGGTCTGAAGTGTCTTGATGTAGTACACGCGCGGACCATTCGGGTACAGCAGTGGGATGTCGCCGCCCGTGGCTGTGACAGCGACCTCCACAGGCGCGGCTTTCGTGGCCGAATCAAACGTTGAGACAGTGTCAATGTCCACCCAAAAATGAGTGATCGCATCCCCACCGGTTCCCATTCCGTCTCGAGTCGGTGGCTGGATCTGCACCTCCAACGTCGTCCCGGAAAACGGATAGAGCAGCACGCTGATCGGCGGGTCAGGCACTGTGTCCTTTGTAGTCGCGGAGAGTGGGAAGCTCCACTTGCGGTTGTTTGGTGGGTTCCCACTCAACGCGATTTGCTGGACTGGTACTGAGTTCACGGCCGCCACGCGTACAAAGTACTTGGTCGCGACGACGAGGCTCGTGATCACATACCGGAACGGCGGCGATCCCTGGATCAGCAGCCCCGAGAGCACTGCCGGCGGGTACGTGTAGTACAGCATCGAGTACGACCGAGCGTTGAAGTTGTTGCAGTTGTGGCCGTTGGCCACGTCGATGCGAGTCGCTGCGATAGCTTGGACTTCGAGCACGCACAAGTCGCTTCCGATCGTGAACTTTGTACCGGCCTGCATCATCGTCGCTAGCGACTGCGAGACCGTGAGCACGTTCACTTTAAGCGAGACCGCACACGACTGACAGATCGTGAGCCCGTGCTTGAAGTCGTTCTTCACGTCCCACTGCACAATGTACGACGAGATGTCGTTGTTGAAGTTCGGGTTCACGTTCATGGACGCGAGTGCAGGCGGCGAGAAGAACACTTCGATCTCCTTGCCCGAAAGCACAGCGAGATCAACGTTTGACGGTGCGTTCGGCACTTGGCTCGGCGTTGCGCGGACTGGATCTGTTGACTGGCCCTTGCCGTTTTCATTGAACGCGGTCACGTCAATGAAATATTCTTGCCCCATGACCAGTGTCTTGGTGGTCTGTGTCGGGAGATAATAGCACTTGTCGCAGGAGCTGCCGGAGATCTTGACGGTGGCGTCAGTGGGATACAGACGAGGAATTTTGGCCCGCAAGTACGTCAGTGGCTGGTTCACGCGCAGCATGTTGACCGACCACACGTAGCCTCTGGTCCATTCGTAGGCCGTCACACCGGTCTGTGTGATGCCTGCGTACCCGACCTCACGGCCGTTCAAGTCGCCGAGGAAAAGTCCAGAGCTCTCCATTTCGTCTTGGGACGTTTGCCCAGCGAGCACTGTGTACCACGTGCCACCGATGAAAATTAACGAACCGGGAAGCCCGTACCCGCCACGTCGGAAGTTGCACGTTTCGCCGGCCGAACACGTCGCGAAGATCGCGCCGTTGACCACGTCAAGCTTGCCCGACAGAGGCTGGTACGACGGCGTTCGATCGACAGCGACGGTCTGGATCGTTGAGAGGTCTTCCAGCGCGTACCTTACATCCAGTGCACTGGACTCGGCGTTCAGAGAGCGTGTGTACTCGCCATTGTATCCGACTTGGAACGTGCCGCTCATCTTCGTCGAGACGTCGTTGAATACACCGTCAATGCATGCGAGTGTGTTCTTCGTGATCACTGGATCGGTCGCAGCGGCGACCGCTCCGTCAGGAACGGACGCTAACTGGACATTGAGGTCGCCCTTGACTCGATCGAATACGATCGTGATGTCTGCTGCTGCAGCCGCTGCACACATGACGGCCTGGGAGCTGAGCACGCGGATACTGCCAGAGTCGGCACCAAACAGCGCGTGCAGTTGTGTGGAGAGAATCGCCAGCGTCGCGCCAAAGGCGACGGGCTGCGAAGCTGCCGTCGCCACGTTCGTGAACATGATCGAGCCTGTCGTGCCCACACAACTGAACACCAACACTTCCTTGCGGAAATTGGTTGCGCCACTCGTGGTCTCCACAACACTCGCGACAGTCGCAGCACTTGACGCTAGTAACGGGAGATTGCCAGGCTTGTTCGTGAATGTGATCGTGAACTGAACCGTCGGGCTGAGCACGTTCGTAAGCGAAGCCACGATCACGCCACCAGTGGATGAGACCGCATTCAGAGCTGCTTGGAGGTCAGCTCCGGTGCTCGTTCCCACAGTGAGAGCTGCCGACGCTACACCACGGAACGACAGTGTGAAAGTCGCACCGTTTGTCGCGGTCGCAGCGATCGTTAGCGTCTGGACCTCGTTCATGACCGTAGGCATTGTGCGTGACCACGCCAAGCTTGGTGCTGCGGTCTCAATTCGTTGGATCTGGTACAGTTTCTCAGGCTCCGTGATCGCGAACTCCCCTGGACTGGCCGTGAAGGTAGCTGCTGTATCCCAGCGCACGAGATACTTGGTAATCGGGCTGCCGTTGTCAGTCACAGGCGGATCAAACGAGAGCCAGAGCTGATTGCCAACCGCATTTGAGCCCTTGACGATTTCTCGCGTCGCCGCGACAATGCCTTCACCCGTCAACTGACTCGCGTCAGCTAACAGCAATGGCAAGTCGCCAGGGTTCAAGTTGTTGTCGAGGAACGTGATCCGCCACGTGTAGCCGCCTTCTTGATCCATCGCCGACTGGGTCACCCTCAGCGGTCCAACGACACTCAATGCCTCGAGTTTTTCTTCAATCGACGAGCCGTCTCCGCCGGAATCTGTTACTGAAGCCTTGGCATTCCATGCGATTGGATCCGTCACAGAGCTCAGATATTTGAGTGTGAACGTGCCGCCGATACTGTTGCCCTTGCGAACCTCACGCACAGTGATCGAACTGGCCGTGCCGACGAGTGAGCTCGTCACGGCGAACGTAGGGACATCGCCAAAATAATCCTGGAAAGTGATGGTCCACGTGTAGCCCATTTGAGCCGTTGGTCCCGTGCGTACAACTTGGACTGTCCCCACCCACGCCATGGCTTCAAGAGCACTTTTCATCGAAGCAGCACTGGCGTCGAAGGCAATTGGTACTGACGAATCGACCACGAACGTCCCACTGAGTGCGTTGCCGTCGGTGAGCGTCGAGGTCTCACAGCCAGTACCCACGGTTCCAGCAAAGACACTGTCCACCGCACAGATGAACTGCGGCAAGTTGCCCTCCGAGTCCTTAAAGGCCACGGTCCACACGTACCCGCCTTGTTCATCGGCAAGCGATTGCGTGGCGATCACATCCCCAAACACAGGAAGCCGATCCAGATCTTCCGCGAGCTTGGCTGCCGTTGCTGTGGCTGCACTCGCGAACGCGTTGCCGGCAGTGAAGCCTCCAGGATCCACTGTCGAGATCAGAATCTGTGCGTTGACGCCCGTTTGCACGAGTGCGTTGTTTTCCTGGGTCTGGAACGGCGTACACTGCACGAAAGTCATGGTGTTGATCGCACCCGAGACCACGTTGCCGTAGAAGAACAACTGATAGACGAATCCATTGGGAGCGCGAACTGGATCCAGCGTTCTCGTCACGTAGACCTTGTCGATGTTGGTCATCAGCAGCAGAATCGTCTCCATGGCCCGTGGATCCCCGTTGCCTCGCGCCGCCGCGTCGAAATTGATACAGCCCGACTGGATAGCCGTTCCGAGATGGTTCAGCACGAGCTTGTAGGATCCAGAGTAGAGTGGCTTCGCGGCTTTCACAATGACCTCTTGCACCGCCGTGTCCGTACCCATGGCCTGCCCAGAGTTCATGGCCACAGTGATCGAGTAGCCGACGTTTCCGGTCGTCACAAACAGGTCACAGGTCGTACAGCCGCTTGTCTTGTCCTTGATCGTGATCAATGGCGTCTCCCCCGCGACAATATTGCCCACAAACGTGATGGAGAACACGTAGCCGTAATTGAATGCCGCTGACTCGTCGCCATCTCGCGTCACGATAATATCACTCGCATCGACGGCAGAAAGAGCCGCCATCGCCGTCGCTACGTCACTCGGGTCTGCGTTCCACGGAATCTTCACGGTGTCGAACACCGTACCGAACGGGGCGTACGTACCAGTGCCAGTGCCTACGTTTCTCACGAATCGAATGGAAAAATGACCGGCCGTGATGGGTCCATTTGCGGCGACCGTGATCGTCTGGATTGTAGGCACGCGGAAAGCGATGGAGCCTTTGACACAGTTGTTGTCAAAGCACGTATCGGCGGCTGCGAACGTTCGCAGCGTCTGCACTTCGGCCATCTTGGCAGCCGACGTGGCGATTTCTTGGATCTCCGTGATGTGAGTGGCTGCGAGCCGCACTTCCTGCACTTCCTGGGCGTTCAACGCATAACCCGCCGCAATGTTCTTGACAGGAGACGCTACGCCGCTCGGAATCTTGGACTCGACCGAAGTAAACGCACCCGTGCCGATGTCAGTTGAGGCAGCCACACGCACGTAGTACGCGATGCCTGGCATGAGGTTGGTCATCGTGTACGTGTTCGATGCTGATCCTGCGATAAAGTCGTCGTAGACAGTGAGCTTGCCAGTGAGTCCATCACTCTGAGAGCCAAGGGCTGGAATGTTGCCGATGGTCGATTTGAACTTGATCGTCCACATGAACCCGTTGACTTTGAACACGCTCAGCGCGGCTCCAGACGCCAGGTACGGAGCTGGCGTCGTCGCGTCTGTTGCTAGCGCTAGCGGCAGGATCGACTTGTCGAGTAATGCCGGGATGTTGTCGACTCCATTCTTGACCGTGGCGATCGTGACTGTGGCCGTGTTGAAGTCTGTCGTGGTGCCAACAGTCAACTCCGCCAGGTTCCCACTCACTGACTTGCCGCTGAAGTAGACAGTGTACACGAATCCATTTGGCGCCGCGGTGGCGTCTGTGCGGCGTGTGACTGTGATGTCGCCGTCATCAACGCCCACGACCTCCAACGCATCTTCGACTATGGACTCGGCAGCGTTCCACTTGATCGCTACGGTCGTGATACCCTTGAACACGAGTGTGAACACAGCGCTCGCACCAATGTCATTGGCTGCGTTCTTGATCGTGATGGTCTGGATGTCGATCTGCTCGTTCATCACGCTGAAGATCTGCGCCACACTGTACGCGACGTGCTGTTGACCAGGTCGCTCGCCTGCATACATTTTCGTAGTCACGAACTGACCGCTCGCGACTCCTCCCGATTTCTCCACTCCAACAGTGACTTGCGTGGAGCCTGCGAAGTGCGGACACAAGGGGTCATCGAGTACTACGCCGAGTGGCAAGATATCGCCAGTCGTGAGCTCACCAACAAAGGTGATCTTGTAAATGAACCCATTTGGAGCCGCGACTGGATCTAGATCGCGAGACACAAACACACCAGACGCACCGATCGTGGACAAAGCAACGAGAGCCGTCTCCACAGTCGCAGCTTGAGCGTCAAAGGCCAGGCAACCTGTTGACGCACCGCCAAACGAAAGCTTATAGGTCGCGCCGGCAGCGATCTGCGCCGTATCCTGGATCGTCAGCGTCTGCACTTCGCCACTGCCGCCAATATCGACAATGTCCACCCAGGCCTTTCGCACGCTTCCACCTGAGTGCGTCCAGCCAGTCGCACACTTGCTGGTGCTCTCGTGTTCAATCGCGAGTTTGGGTGTGTAGGCCGTTGGGTAATTGAGGAAGTAAATGTCGTATGTGAAGCCTGCAGCTCCTTCACGCACAGTCTCGAGGATCAACGCAGGATCTCCACCGATGACCTTGGCGCACGAGCCCGTGCCGACGTTCACCACTCTGAACGCATTAATGTTGCCCAGTACGGTGCTGTATCCACCTGAGATTGGTCCGCGGAAGCTGATGGTGTACTCGTACCCGTAGCCCCACGATGAGGTTCCGTCACCATCGCGGGTCACGTTCACGTGTGGTACAGCGCTGGCAATATTGTCCAGTGCATTGATCGCATTCTGCATGACTTCTGCTGAGACTCCGTACGCCAGACAAACGGAGGTAACTGAAGTTTTTCCGTCGACAGTGAGCGCGAGCTGGAACAATCCTGTCGCTGGAGACGTGACTTGCGTATTCGAGGTCATGCGAAGCCGCTGGATCTCTGTCACCGACTGGCCACTTCCTCTTCTTGCGACGAGCACATCGCCGACCTTGAGTACTCCTTCGAGTTGCGTCTCCAAGTCGTCAGCAGAAATGCCCCACGTCAAACATTGAGTCGTTATGCCTCCCAGCGCCAGCGTGAAGTAGCCTGTGGCATCCACGACTTGGCCCGAGTCTGTCGCTAACGAGATGCGTTGCTGGCCAATCGTTCCACCGTGTGTGACGACAGCGATCGCGGCGTTCGCACCAGCGAGAGTCGCGCATCCATTCGTGCCAGTCGTGTCCACCAAAAGTGACGCCACGTCGCCCGCCACGGAGTCTCCCAAAAAGTAGATCGAGTAGACGTAGCCAGTGTGGGCAGCACTATTCACCGTCGTGCTGATCGGTCCTCGACGCGTCACTTTCACATCTCCCGCTTGAGCTCCGGCGTTCAACTGCGTCAGAAGTGGAAGCAGAGCATTCTCAATATCCGAAAAAGCCGAGTCGAACTTGAGGCACGTCGCCGACGTCAGCGCGTAACCGCCACGACGAAGTACAAGTTTGAACTCTGTTAGAGCTGGCGTCCAAGTCGCTGTCGGCATGGTTGCTGTCAGCGTCTGAACTTCCCAACTTGATCGTTGAACAGTGTACGCGAGACCGTCAATGCGGAGCTTCATACGAGGAAACAGCTTCTTTGTGGCAGCAGGGACCGCTGCCTGCATGACTGGTGACATCGCAGAGACAGTGACCATCGACGAAGCGAGAACGTCCGTAAACGGACTGTCGCCGTTTGTTCCAACGAGGTTAGTGGCAGCCGTCGATCCAAAACGCACGAGATCACCAGGCGCAAAGAACTGGCGAATGTCGTCGACTCCAGAGATAACGGCAGACAGACCGTCCTTGGCGACGGCCGCGACGGCGTTCGGAATTCGCTGCGTCAGCAAGAAGTCCTGTGTGACGTCGACCTCGCCGAATAAATTCATCGCTTCGATTCCCTGCTTGATCGAATCCGCCGAGGACGAGTACGGCAACGTCGGCGTCGCCTTTGCGCTTGTATTGAGGATGAAGCCCCCGAGAATTGGAGTCGAGCCTGGCAAGTTCGTGGTCACGTCGATCGACTTCTCGTTGCCCTGCAATGTGCCCAGAGTCACGGAGAGAGGGTTGACGTTGCCGCTTCCCGATGGGAACGTTAAACCACCGTACTCGCCAGTGACTTTCATGAAGCGAACGCGCCATCGGTAGCCGCCTCGAGTCCCTGCGTTGTCCACGGGCTGGTCATCCCATCCACCGGAACAGGACGAATCTGTGCATCCTGTGTCCTTGGACGGGTACTTCAGCTTCTTTACGATCACGCGGCCGATCGTGTTCATCTCGTTCAGCTTCCGTTGCAGGCGGTTCTCGGTCTCATTGAATGGGATCAGGCGAGGCCCAAACGTCGAGCGGAAGTCGATCATAAACGATCCGCTGAGTCCGACTGAACCAGGCGTAATCTGGGTCACCGTGATCTGGTACGTTGCCGCCGGATTAGGCACAAACACGGTCGCAATATCGGGGATGTTGCCAGCACCTGGTGGTGTGAACGTCGGGTTGGAGATAAACTGAACTTGCCACGACACTTCACCGTACTTGCCATGGATCGTGCGCTTCACACTGACCTTGCGACCGCCTTCCCACACTCCGATCTCATTTCCTTTGTTCGATGAAGCTTCGAGCACTCGCTTCACCAAGTTCTCGTCTGCGTTCCAAGGCATGAGAATAAAGACGCCCCGCGGACTGTTGTCTGTGAGCCCAGCCATCGCTGGACACGTGAACGGCTCGACTTCCACCTGCTTCGCCACTGTATCAACATTCTTGACAGTGAGTACGCAGCTCGTGAATTCCCCGATCGTGAAGCGGTCCCGGATCAACAATTGCGTCGGCAGCTTATCGTTTCCTTGTGGAATCCCGAGAAGTGTGCCCGGGGTGCATGGCAGTGCTGCACATACAAACGTCAAGTTGTACCGCTTGTTGAAGCCTAGGTCGTTGGTCACTTTAAAGCTTGTGAAGTCGCCACGCAGAAGCAAGCCGTTCTGGAGGATACCTGCAAATGGTAGCGCCACGCAAGGGTTCGCCGTCTTGTCACACACAATTGCACTGGAGGTGGATCCTGTGAGCGCCGTGGCGACAGCAGTCATCGCGGGCACGTCTCCAGGTGCATTGCATAGCGGTACACCAGTCGAGGTGACCTCTTCTTGCTCGCACTGGCCGCTTTTATCTCGCAGGAACGTC